>CALNHX010002950.1:0-162963 GCA_940337035.1 Agriotes lineatus | reverse complement strand
GTAAAGTTATTCATTTGAGCTATAAAAAATCTGGTGTGATACACGCACACAACTTCCTTTTACAGTAATCTTACAATTAACCAAAAATGCGATTTTTAATTTTTAAACATTGTCAAAAAATTTCAAAAATTACAAATTCTGCAGAAACCGTACAAAACAGCATTAGTTGAAGAGATAAATTTTCTCTAAATTTTTAAGCTAAATTCAAAAATATAATAATATACCGGGTGTTCTATTTAAAATAGGAGTTAATAAAAAAAAAAGAAAAAATACAAAATAAACCCATTTTCGAGGTATTCAACAGGAAAATCGCCTGTCCCATATCAATACACATTAAAAACGCAATAAAAATGGCGCCTTTATTTTTTTATAGAATTTATATGAGGTGAAACTGCCATCTTTAGCCTATTCTTTAGGCCTAAGTTCGTTAAAATCGGTGGGTTAGTTTCGGAATTACACTTTTTAAGTTAGGAGTATTTGACGATTTTTGCGATTTTACAGAGCCGCAGTAGCAAAACACATGGCGGGTGTAGGGTACACTAAATCCTAATGCACCCTGAGTAAATAGTGGACTGTATAAAAACTTTTAAAGTACTTTATTTTACCAAAAATAACAGTAAACTCGTTGCCGACATAAACAGGTCGTCCGCCATGTTAGCGTCACTTCTCGTCTAGTTCTTGCAGTGTCTATTGTGCCCACTCCGACTAGACAGTTCTACTTTTTCCACAGAGATGGCGCACCTAGTAACTAAAAACTGAATTAGCAACACAATTATCGCCGCATACGGAAAATGCCGCCGGCCTTGGAATGCACTAGCATTTCAAAAATAACAAATAAATGAATACGTATAACCAATATAAATCTATAGTTGTATACATATCATAAAATAAATGTCAGATTAACCTTCAGTGGTTTAAAAATGAACAAAAGAATATAGTCAAATTGGTAGCACACACAGATTGCGAACAGAACGTTTCACCACACTGCCGTTGCTGAGTTGCACAGTCACGACCCTGGTAATACTGTCCTTTCTTGCATGAAGTTCCTTTACACGAGCGGTAATCCAGTGAAAAGGTGGTACCTTATCATCCTTGAAAGTACTAAGCTGCCACTGGTCAATAGCTCCGAAGAATTTTTGTGCCATTTGAGTTGGGCTTGCAGTTCTGTAATATATTCACTGCTCCAACGTCGCCAAAAATGTTGTACAATTTGTTGTAGTCGGTTGAAATGATTAAGTCGGTTAGTCGGAATTTCAGTAAAATCGGGTTCAGGTAAGGAGGTTAAAGATCTTCCTATAAGGAAATGTGCAGGGGTCAATGGGGTATGATCGTGAGGACTTGAGGATAAGGGACTGATTGGCTTTAAATTTACCACTGCCTCTATCTGATTTAGTACTGTAAAGAACTCTTCGAGGTGCAGAGAGTTTAAACCAATCACCCGTTTTATATGGTATTTTATGCTTTTTACACCTGCCTCCCAGAGGCCACCAAAATTAGGTGATTTAGCCGGTATGAATTTCCAATTGATACCCACATTAGTTAAAAATGTTTCAATTGTACTTAAATGCTCTTTGATAAGTCTCAAAATTTCTGTGTTTGCGCCCACAAAACAGGTGCCATTGTCACTAAAAATACACTCTGGTTTTCCTCGTCGAGCCATCAATCTTTTTAAACATGCTATAAATGCTTGACTTGTTAAATCAATTACCAGGTCCAAATGAACGGCTCTGGTTGACATACAAATGAAAATGCAAATCCATGCCTTGGTTGTAACTGGCTTTCTTGTTTTTCGGTCTTTTAGCAAAAAAGGTCCGACATAATCGCAACCTGTGTTTGCAATTGAAAATCACTGACTCCCCCGTTCAGGCTGTAGGTTTCCCATTGAAATTTCATAAAACTTAGGTTTTACCTTGAAACAGGTAACACATTTGTTAACTAGCAATCGACATAAATTACGACCACAAATTGGCCAACAATGCTCTCTTATTGAATACAAGAGTTGTGGCCCGCAATGTAATAGTCTTTTATGCTCGGAAATTAAAATTATTTCAGTAAGTGGGTGCGTATTATGCAATATAATTTGATGTTTCATGTCGTACGGAATAGGGGCTTCGAGTAAACGACCGCCTACTTTTATTAAACCATCGGAATGTAAAAAAGGCTTCAGCATTAAAGTACTGCTTGACTTGTCGACCTGACTGCCTGCCGCGAGGCACTTGAATTCGTGACTAAAAGATTGTAATTGAGCAATTTTTAATAAAGTTATCATAGCCGCGTCTAATTCTTTAGTACTCAATTGTCCTATTTGTTTTGAGTTAGGGTTCTTAATGTTAAAAATAAAACGATTGATATATGCAGCTACGCGTGTCAATTTACCTAAATTTGAAATTCTACAAAAAAGGTCAGTCTTGAAATACTGATAGATTTGCCACAATACGTTGTTCAGGAATAGACTCAGAATCAAGAATTGGAGTAGTAGACGGCCACTCTATAATGTCATTTTCAAGCCATGTGGGCCCGTTCCACCACAACGTATTTGTCAAAAGGTTGGCAGCTGATATACCACGTGAAATGCAATCCGCTGGATTTTCTTTAGAAGCAATATGATGCCAGTCTTGGCAAACAGTCAAGGTTTGTATAACACTAACCCTATTTGCGACGAACGTTTTCCATCTTTCAGGACTGCCGTTTATCCAATAATACGTAATTAATGAATCTGTCCAGAAAAAACATTTTTCAAGCTTTATTTTCAAGAAACTTTGTACACGCTTAGATAAGTTTGCACCTAATGCCGCCGCGCACAGCTCTAATCTTGGTAATGTGACGTTTGATTGGAGCAACCTTACTCTTTGCACAAAGCAAGTTGCACGAAATTTTACCCTTTGCTATACTTCGAACATAACACGTTGCACCATAACCTTTTTCTGATGCATCTACAAATGTGTGAAGTTCGAAATTATTTGCCGTAGAGTCCAAAACATGACGATTTATTTTTATGTCGTGTATGTTTTTTAAGTCTTTGAGAAATTATAACCATTTTTTTGCCAGTAAATCTTACACAGGTTGATCCCAACAAACTTTCTCGCGCCACAATAGTTGTAGTATTATTTTAGTTGTCATTATCACAGGGCCAAGAAGACCTAAAGAGTCAAATAATTTGCCAATCGTCGATAAAATAGCCCGTTTAGTCATAACTTGTTCATACCTAAACTCACTTGTGCAATATTGAATCATATCCGAATTTGCGTTCCAAAATATACCGAGTGTTTTATTTGACTCATTTTCTCCGAGATGCAGGATATTACTTTCTGAATTTGAATTAATTGTGAATTTTTCACAAAGCTCTGGGCGATTCGATAACCATTTTCTAAGTTCGAATCCTGCTGTAGCCGATATATTAGTAATGTCTCTTTGTAATTGCAAAATTTCTGTTTCCGAATTAGAACCTGCTAAGAGATCATCAACATAAAAGCTATCAGTGATAATCTCTCATGCCAAAGGATAATTGTCCTTATTAATAATAGCCAATTTAAGCAAACAACTGGTAGCTAAAAAACGGTGATGCCGCAACCCCATATGTTACAGTTAATAGCTCATAGCATTGCAACTCGTCAAATGAATAAGATCGCCAAAAAATTCGATAAAATCGTGTATCATCGTGGTTCAAATGAATCTGCCGATACATCTTAGTAATATCAGCATTTATCACGAAGGTATACTGCCGAAATCTTAATAGAATATCAAACAGTTCGCTTTGTACTGTCGGTCCAACCTTATGCATGTCATTCAGTGATACGCCACTGTTTCCTTTCGCACTCGCGTCAAAAACGACCCTAAGTTTTGTTGTCAGACTTGCTTCTTTGAGTACTGCATGATGGGGTATATAATACACTCCAATGTCACTAAGCTCGTCTAAACTATGGGATAATTTTCGCATATGGCCTAAACTTTCATATTCTGTCATAACTTCCTAGTATTGACTTTTTAACTCTTTATTTTTGTTTAGCTTTTCTTCTAGCAAATGAAATCGTCGAATCGCGCCGTCCTTTGAATCACATAACTTATTTTTATCTTTATCAAAAGGTATGCTTACTACAAAACGCCCGGTAGTACTATCTCTTTCCGTGTTTTTTATAAAATGTGTTTCACAGAAATTGTCAATTTTCGGTATATCATCGCACTCTTCTATACTCCAAAATTTCTTGAGACTTTCAACCTCACTATCAACGCAGTGATGACATGAAGTTGTTTTCAATGTGCTATTATTATTAGCAAAAGGATAATTTAATTCTCCGCCTAACATCCAGCCTAATTCAGTGTTTTGTATAACTAAGCCGCCTTGAAGTTTTACTTGATTTTGTACTAACAAATTATAAAATAAACCAACTCCAAAAAGAATATCAATGTTCGATTTTTGATTAAAATTAAGTTCTGCCAACACAACCCTCGTGGGTAAGCTTAATTTGTTAATATCAAAAGAGTAACTAGGAATTGGTTGCGTGACTTTCGGCAAAATAAAAAAGGATGCTTCTTTGGAATATTCAGAAATTCGTGAACTAAAGGTAAAAGTCGTTTTGTAATTAGCTAACAATGAATTATTGTTTCCAATACCAGAAGTTGAATAATTAACACGTGTCTTATAAAAACCTAATTTATTTGCTAGCGATTCTGTCACAAAATTGCTTTGAGAGCCTGGGTCCAATAAAATTCTAGCCGAAACAACGTTTCCTTTTTTATCCATAATATCTACAATCGCTGTCGATAGTAAACAGTACGTAATAATTGTCGAATCATCCTTAGATGCTCCGCCGCCGGCCGTAAGCGCCTTTATTGTGGATATTGTATTATCATTTTTTGTGGACATGCCCGCGCCCTCCCCGCTTACTAGATCGTCGCTGTAAGTTAACATTGAGTGCAGAGCCGGACTGTCGACTGTTTGCCTCTCAGCCGCCACAATTTCTGAGTCTTTATGTAACAAGGTGTTATGCTTTTTATTGCATACTCTTCACGGTGTTATTTCACACTGGTGCATGAAATGATTAGTATTAAAGCAATTCAAGCATTTAAATTTGCAAATGCATTACATTTAAAATAGAATGGTTCTGTTTACAGAAATAACACGTAAACCCTAAATTTGGACTACTCGTCAGTGACTGGAAAGTTTGCGTTTTAGTTTTAAAGTTGCTCCTTGCCAAAGCCTTAACGTTAATTTCAGATTTATTGGTCATATTGTTGGACTTTGAAAGTTCAAGTCTTTCAAGGATTTCACACTTTTCTTTAAGAAACAGTTTAATTTCGTCAAATGTGGGTAGTTCCCCTTTTATTTTAAAACATTCCCAATCCCTTCTTGTCCTGTTGTCAAGTTTAGACACGATCAAATGTACTACAATCGCATCCCAGCTTTCTGTCGGCTGTCCCAAAATTTAAAGGACCCTAAAATTTTTACTAAAAACATCAAATAAGCTACGAAGTTGAATACTATTTTCTTTCGTCAACACAGGTGCATCAAATAATGCTTGAATATAATTAAAAATAATTAATCGCTTATTTTCATATCTTTCGGTCAATGTCAACCAAGCCACTGGATAATTTTCAGCTGTAACTGAAATTGATTCAATCAACTGTGATGATTCGCCCTCGAGGCATGATTTCAAATAATAGAATTTTTGAACCTTATCTAAAGAGCCATTATTTTCAACCAGAGACGTATAAATGTCTCGAAATTCTAGCCACTTGTCTAAAACCCCTGAAAAATTAGGTAATTTCAAAATAGGCAATTTTGCACTCATTGTATATTGAACTGGAGGCCCAAAATTACTAATGTTGCCATTAACTACGTCTGACGTCACAGAATTTATTTCACTCTGTTCAAATCTAATAATAAAAGCCGGAATTTTTGAAGCTAAATCAAAATAACATGTCTCGAAATTTTCTCTAAATTATATTCTATCTCAGACTGTATTTTTGAAAACTCGTCAATGATTGGTTCTAACCTCTGCCATCTTAATTTTAATTTAAGAAAAGTGTCTTCGTCGAGACTATTTAAATTTAAAGAATCAAAAAAGGTCTGCAGCCTTGTCAAACTGCCTTTAATTTGGCCTCTTTTAAACTTAAGTTGCCGTAACTCAACCATTGTTTTAAATAACAAAAAACAAACAGTTTCAATTCAAGTACAACCAAATAATAAATTGGAATGGACTCACGGATTGTCTGAAATCTGCTGTTCACCACTATAGAGTTTTAATTTTGTCATGTCATCGTCTTGGACTTAACAATAAATGCCATTTTCGCAATCAATTTCCCAAAAAACGTCAATAACTACACCTATATCGATTTTTAAGCTTATTTACCCCATTTCACTCTCTAAGGGGTAGCAAACCCGACAGACGTTGTCCTGCCCGAACGTTGGTTTACCTGCTATTAGCGGGTTCAGCAAACGTTTTTTCGATATTCGATATTTTGGATTTTTTTAAAAATATTGGAGGGTCGTGGGGGATGAAATTTTGGGGTTATATGTTCTGATATGTGAGAAATATTTAAAAAAAATTTAAAAATTCGTCAATTTTTTTTTAATTCCTAGAATTCGATTGCAGCACCGCCTACCGGGTCCAATTGTGAATCTAAACCATCCAGGGATCCACTCAAGCACACACAAAAAATTTCATCAAAATCTGTCCAGCCGTTTAGGAGGAGTTCAGTCACATACACACGTACAGAAGAATTATATATATAAAGATGATTCACAATAAATATTGGTTTAGCACATTCAGATTCAGTTATAACAGATTTTGTAAATCAAAATCACGTTGTAAATAAAAATTAATTGAGTTATTCCGCAAACTCTTTCTCTACTTTTGCACACAGAAGCACACTGACAACTTCGATTATAAAAAGTACACCTTAAATCGCTATCGTAGCAGTAATTTCACAGTGATATTAATCCAAATAAACCTTGCATATAAATATTTCTTTCCTTCTCGCGGTCCCTAGGTTAATCTTTGTGTCCAGGTCAAGGTGTATGCTCTAGAACTCCAAACGTCGTTTGTACTGGTGTTAGCAAATGCCCAATGACAATGTCTCAGTTTTTGAAAAGTCGTGTAGTTTCTTTGCTCACGTTAATTTCAATAGCCTTCAAAAAGGGCAACTTATATCTTTCTCGAACAAGCAATCCATGACAGATCCTTTCTCCAAACGTATAAATTGTTAATAGCCTTTAGGTTTTAACTATACCCTAATCATCGCTGCTTTCACTGGTATTTAGTTGTCTTAGTTACGAGGACTAGAAAAACAATCTACCTAGCCATAAAAATAAATGACGATTTTAGCAAACTTGGTGGTATCGTAATATTCTGTGTTTTAATAGTTATTCTATAAAATTTCATTCATTCGGGGCATATCGGTGTGTTCTTGTGTATTAGTTTGTCATTAAAAGATGAATTTAGTTAAGTTAGAGCATCTAAGCGTAATCAAATTCTTAACTTTGAAAATATTCATGAAAAGATGCTGGCAGCGTAAAGTGAGATTGGACCAAATCTGTATTTGCGTATTTAATAAAATATTCGTGAAAACGGTTTCGTTGGCGTTGTGAATCAGTAGAATGCGATCCAAGTGCAGTACAGTCGAAAACTGAAATGAATCCGAAATTACGCAGAAAATAAGAGTCGATGGTTCTTGAAAATTGGTATCTGAAGGTAATCCAAGTTGCTGTGCATTGACAGTATCGGAACCAAGTGCCTTGCACATTTTGCAAGAAGAGATTGGAATGAGTAAGGTGTCAGTCGGATGGATTGGCAGACTTTTGATTCCTGAAGAATTTTTTTCTGTATTTCTTCAAGAAACTTAGATTTACTGCTGTTGGAAATCCTAACTGTAACTTAATAAACACTAGACTATATTGCGAATGGACGTTAGTAATTAATATTGTTTAATCTTAGCTTAGTGTCTAACTCGAATGTAATTATGTAAGTACGAATTTAGCATAATACCTGCCCTGGGAAATACGTGCCGAACGGTGTGACAGGTTTCTTCCAGTAAATGGGCCTGACATGAATCGTAAAGACTATTGCTTTTACGTGCCACTTCGCGTGGGACCGATACTATTTTCTGGGTTACATGTCCTAAATAGCCAGCTTCAAGCTTTCTTGTAAAAACGGAAAATATGGTGATGACAGATTTTAACTGACATCGGTAGCGAATAGATCGTTCCCGAGACGAATAATTTGTAAATAAACATATTTTAAGCTACTAAAGTCTTTATTTTCTCAAGTATAGCCTTAAATCAGTTTAACTAGTAATCTGGGTCGAACTGAAAACACCGACGTTAGGCGTATCGCTACACTGCAAACAATATTCAAACATTTTGAGCAAAATAGTGACAGAATATGAAAACTTGGATACATTGTTGGGATCCTGACACAAAGTCGAAATTAATGCAGTGGGTCTGTAACTGTTAAAAATCGAACACAAGCGTCTGGGTCAAGCTTATGGCGACTGTTTTTTGGGACTACCAGCTAATTCTTTTAATCAATTACATGGAAAAAGGTGAAACAATCACCGCCAGTGCTTATTATATCACACTTGGGAAACTCTCTTCCTCTCTGGTTGTCAATCGTTTTGATTCGTTTGATTCCACACTCTTGTCTTCCATACTCTCCTATCTGCCGCTAGTCTTTTTTAATTCGGTGCAGCTATTACATTGTAGGTTCTTCATAATCTGTGTCATATATTTCATTATTGTACTTAGAAGTCCCTCATGTCTTAAAATATGTCTTATTAATGTACTTCTCCTTTTTTGTATAGTTTTCATCAAAGTTCGTTTTTTATTTGCTCTCTCCAACATTTCAACATTTGTTATCCTGTCGGTCCACTTTATTTTCAGCATGCATTGGTAGCACCATAACTCAAACGCTTCTAGCCTCCTTTTCTCCCTTGTGGCTATCGTCCAAGTTTTAATGCGTATAGGGCCGTGCTCCAGACGTACATTTTTAGTAGGTGTTTTTTTATCAATTGATAAAAGTAGATTTGAGGTTAGTAGCTTCTTTTTTTTAAGGAATGCTAGTTTTGCTAGTTGTATTCTGTTTCTAATTTCTTTATTATCTTATGTATTCTAGTTCCAAGGTATCAAAAATCTACTACTTCTTCCACTGTCTGAATCTCTAATGTAATATAGGATCTCAAAACCTGTGTTTTGCTGCATACTAACACTTTGGTTTTTTTCGCATTTATTTTCATATTACAGTTTTCTAGGATTGAGTTCATTTCCGTTAGCGTTTCTTGCAGTTCTTGTTCGCTTTCTGCTAATAGTGCTATGTCGTCCGCATATGGTATCATCATTATTCTTGCGCCTTGTATTTTAATTCCCTTATTGATTTTCTCAAATACTTCGTCTAGTGGCTTTTGAATATATACATTGAAAAGAGGGGGTGAGCAGTGTACTGAGAGGGGTTTTGGCACTAATTTGACCTTAAACTTTTTCAAGGTCACGGGCGAGGGCAAGGGCCTAGCCGTCGGTCAAGTTCACGGACCTAGCCGGGGTCAAGATCACGGGCCTAGCCGGGGTTTACACTTCCAGTTTCCACGATGAATTTTTGGGGCTAAAAGTCTAATATTGAAATTTTACAAGATTCCCACGATGAATTTTGAGGCTAAAAGTCTAATTTTGAAATTTTTATAAGATTCTCACAATTAATTTTCGGGCTAAGAGTCTAATTTTATTCTTACGCTTATCAAAAAATATTTCCCAGGCTCAAGCGGATGTGAGTCATCTTGTCAAGAGTTGCAGATGTGAGGTGTCTAGCCGGCTGTTATTGTCTACTAATTGAACAATGACGCCCATTGTTTGAGGAATCTGCACGACCGTTAAAGAATAATTGAACAATGAAGTCTTTGTTTGGAAATTTTTTTGCTGAATTAGATAAACCGGATTTTATTGTTTGGAGCTTCAAATCTGTCCGGACTTGTTTGAGAAATGTGCAAGGCTGGTAAATAATTGAACAATAAAGTCATTGTTGTCTGGGAATCTTTGCTGATGTATAAAATTATTACAAATATATTATTCATCACTGTCCAACCTGACATATTCCTGTAATCGAGTTTGTAAGCACAACGGTGTAATAAAACAACCATTGTAAATATACTTGTATTTTTTGTGTGTAAAACATACATATATAAAACTATTACAGATATATCAGCCAATTATTACGCTAGAGATAGTGTTGTCACCTCTGTCTAGGAGATCTCCTCGAAGACAAGTTTCGTGCTGCTCTCACACTTGCCATCCGAGATGATACAGTAGCGACATTCTTCTAATTGTTGTAGGTCAGCATCTGTAAATCAATCGTAGCGTGCAGGTAGAATGAATCTGAAGTTGTCTAATTCTACTACCACTTTATTGCCATTTTTAGTCGGACACCGATACACATTTATTATTAGATATTTTTCGTCAATCTTCAAATCTCGTACATTTCCCCACTCTTTAACCTCATTTAAGTTGCAAAGTTTCTGGTTGAAATTTGCCATGTTTATGGAAAGGGTGCGTACAAGAGAAAGATAGAAATACTATAACATACCAGGTTTATATAGCACCGGTGAAAATTAAGTGATGAGTCATCACAACATGTCATAATTTAGACAATATTTTTAGCATCAATCCAGCTATTGTGCTGATTTGAAAACGCAAGCCATTTTACAAATACCTTATTACGTTTACGTTTTACTACGCGTTCAACGAGATGCATGTCGGAATATTTAACTGTTTTGAAGCTCGATATCGTAGAAACATCCTCGAATAGACTTTTAGTAGATAGGTAATAGGATTAGTTAATTTAATTTGATCGATTTTGAATATTTTGTTAGTCCAGTTGGGCGTATATCCTTTATCGAATATTGTTCGATATTTACTAATTCGCACAGGATCGCCAACCTTAAATTTTATATTACTTAAATCTGTCATTTTTATATGATTATAGGCTTGATTGAGAATTCCCTTCTCATTACTCTTATTCTCATCAACCGGTCTTTTACCAATTGTACTACGTTTTTTGTGATTGTAGGTGTGCCTGACTTGAGATAATAGAGAAAGCCATTTGTATGAACCTTGCAACCTAAACATCTTCCACATAATAGATAAAGGTGTACGATTTACTCTTTCAATGACACACGCTTTTTTTGAACTAAATGTTGAGAAATGGTTAATTTTCAATTTATTCATTAGTGTTTGAAAATCTTTATTGAAAAACTCCTTACCCTGATCTGTCTGCAAGTTCTTCGAAATTCTACCGCTTTCAGATAGTACTTTTTCAGTTGCAGTAGCAACTTCCTTAGAGGTTTTGGTTTCTATAGGCTCCAACCAAACGTATTTTGAAAACACATTTATAATTACTAAAATATATCGATAACCTTTATTTACTTTAGAGTATGGTATCATTTCTACTAAATCGGCCTGATGAAGGTCATCCAATCCTTTTACTATTGTTACGGTATTAAAACAACTTTACGACACCCACCCAAGGTGAGCATCGCACCACGGAATCAGCCCTGGCAAACTGGCACACTTGCCCTGAGATTTGCTAAAAACAGACTAAAGGCCACGGCTGGAACGCTCACACGATACGTTCTGGGCAAGCGTGTTGAGGCATATATATAGGGTACGTCAAAATTATAAGGGCGCCACCAAACCTAACTTTAAATGGGCTCGGGTAACCGGGCTTGGGCGGTTAGACGAAGCAACAAGTACGCTAGTTGCTACTTGATAAGGGTGCTCGAGAAGTATCAAACTCGGATGACAAAATCGATAATTTGAGGTTTGAATCATTAGTTCGGGTTTGTGCTGCCACTGCGGGGGCGGCCGCTCCACTTACCTGTACACTCCACTACTCAGAGGTCGTCGTACATCTAATCGTGACACTAGCTGTTTATTCTGAAAAAGTAAAGCATCCAGGGGTTGTACACATTAAGCCCCGCGGTTGCACAATTGTCTATTGAATGACGTTATACAGGATCAGGCAACGAATGGGTCGCCATACTAAACCTAGTGCTTAACGTAGACCCCAGCTGGAGGTAATCGCACTATAACTAAAGCGTACAAATGTTACACACAAAAACAATATCCAAATAGAATATTAAGAAAGCGTTCGAAACGCCTAAAATTAGCAACGCAGCGAAAGTCAATGTTTGAACAGTTACAAACTAAGGATGTACTACTGAATGAATGCGACCAAAGTCGATCGCTTACACGGCACATTCGCGTAAAAGGGGTCACTAAGTTACATAATCTTTTTAAATGGTACCTAGTATTTATTCTGGACTGCTCCTGAGCAGTGCGGGTGGCAGTCAGCAGCGCCTGCATTTGCAAGCACATCTCCTTGGGCAAAGATTCCGCCCAATAATGGCGTAATGTTTCAACGTAGTCGCTCACATGGGATCGGTGTGACAGAAACGTGTGGTCCCCAACAACTTGTAGGAATGAAAGAACCACTTCTTTTCACGACATGGCCGGACGTAGCCTCCAACAACAACGCCAAGGAAGACGCGCTCACAGAACGACACGTGCGTCACACACAAGAGCTACCTGCCGACCTCCTTGATCAATGGCCTGAGTTGAACTGCCGAGCAAGAAGCGTTACGACGCCCGAAGTGGCGTGAGCCAAAACGGCGTTACCACGTGACTCTCGACAGCCAATTGCGATGCGCCCAATAAAACAAATACGTTCCGGTGACAAAGAGAGCGCGAGGCTTTGCAGTCGCACCAATAGCGTAATTTCTAGAAGGTTCGAAAATCTTGCGAGCGTTTACACACGGCTGTCAAAGTACCAACAAAGGGGTGCCCCAGATGACGAGAAATACTGCGCTTGAGGCCAAATATGTGCAAAATCATTATTATGGAATTAGGCGATGAAGCCAAATAAGTAACTAAAAGGGTTTAACATACGGGCACGCTGCCCTAAAGCCTAGGTGGCTAATTAAAATACAAAATGACCTGACACTACCACACGACGCCTTCGAAAATTTATTCGTGCAGGCTTATGCAGCTCGTCTACTATTTGAGTCTTAATCGAACTGTTTATTTTCTTTCGGGTCATTTTGAGCCTCTCTAAATGGAGCAGTTTTACTAACTGAAGGTTTAGACGGAGGTTTATTTAGTTTTTGAAAAAAGTAAAGTTGATAAATTTCAGCTTGAATGTCTGCAATAATTTCATTTGCTATTTCTTATGATTGAGGATAATGTTTACAACCACTATTTTCCTTCATGTGTTCGTGCAATGTGCATGCAATACATTTTCGTTTTTTTTTATCGGTTTCCCTTTTACATTTTGGACACTTATACTTAACTGGTACAGGCATCTCTCTCAGTTCTATTTCTATTACTCCTCGGAATCTGTACAATAAATGGTGTTAGGAATCTTCATCTCTTTCTTATTTATACGATTTGAAGAAGTTATGTGTCTGTCTGTCTGTCTGTTTATCTGTCTGTTTGCCTGTCTGTCTGTCTGTCTGTTTGCCTGCCTGCTTGCCTGCCTGTTTTCCTGCCTGCTTGCCTGCCTGCTTGTCTGTCTGTCTACCTGTCCGCCTACGTATCTGTCTGCCTGCTTGTCAGCCTGCCTGCCTGCCTGCCTCTTTGTCTGCCTGCCTGCCTGTCTGCCTGTCTACCTGCCTGTCTGCCTGTCTACCTGTCTACCTGTCTACCTGTCTAGCTGTCTAGCTGTTTACCTGTCTACCTGTCTAGCTGTCTATCTGTCTACCAGTCTACCTGTCTACCGCTTACATACTTGTGACAATAATGAAAACGAATGTAGCAACAGAACTTATTGAAACTAAAAATATTATAAGACAGAAAGTTTGAACTCTTAAGGAGGATAAGTTGGTGCAACAATAGCTCCCCGGTAAAATTTTTAAACCTGTTACAGAACACATGCAAGTGTTGCAAAAGAGATAAATAAAAAAGACCATTTCCCATCACAATTTAAGCCTTTCAATATGAAAAAGAAAAAGAACGTTAAATACAATTATGATGATGATAAATATAATCTTAAAAGAAAAACTAAATACGATTATGACACGGATGATGATGATGATGATGATGATGAATATATCAATATATCAAATCCTCCAAAACTAGAATCATTTACACCAAAACCGGCTGATGGAGTATTGTGTGAATCCGCCGAAAATGATCCTAGTATGACTATAACAAGCAAATTTCAGCCATCTCACAACATAAAACCGCAGACTATAAGTACTTTCTTAGAACAGTATGACGAACTTCCTAGGAAATATGTAACCAATTATCTTATAGAGAGACCAAATTTAGGAAGGTATGGAATTAGATATGATTTTGATAAAAACCAATTTTATTTTGGTGGAGATGAGCTAGATATAAAGGGTTCAGATATAATTGTAAACAATGTGCACTATGAGGGTACACCTTATCTCTACGAATCACTATTTAAAAACGATCCTCAAATAACTCCAATGTACAGATAGAGCAAATTATAATGATATCATAAACAGAACAAATGCGGCGCATAGAAATTTTGATAAAAATGAGCAGAAGGTAGGTTTCAACCAAGCGAAATACAAGAAATTTGTAAAATCTGATCCGTCATCACCAACCTCGCCATCATCGATATCATTAAGGACTTCAAAGAGTACTTGTAAAGGTATGCAGCAAATGTATAAACAAGTTAGCAGTAAACCGTTGGGTTATGTTTACTGGGATGATCCGAACGAGTTAGTCAATCGATTAAAGTTACTGTATGCCTCTCAAGCATCTGGCCATACAAATTATATAAATGAAATTGTTAGTATAATAGAAGAGTTAAAAGAGGCAGGAATAATTGAATAAAGCCAGTCTACAATGTCGGAAACAGCACGAGAAGATCGTGACACCCCAGACAGAGATGGCAACAACACCTCTACCACAATAATTTTATACATGTATATTAGACAAATAAAATACAATTATAATTACAATTGTCGTTTTATTACACCGTCGTGCCCATAAACCCGTTACAGAAACATGTCAGGTTGACTAGTGGTCTATTTATTCATCGTTGCAAATTCTCACTGATAATGGAGACCATTGATCCCCTGATGTTCTGTAGTAATAATTTTGAAAGTGCTAAATTAAAATCTGTTTCAGTATTAATTTTCAACTTTAGTCCATTGCATTTAGTCAAAAATAGGTCGAAACTACGGGATAATTCATATTGAAGTTTCGGTGTCCTGAATATAAGTAGCAAAAGTCCCGAGCATGGGGTTGTACGCTTAACATTTGGCAACGCTGTAATGGGCTGAAATTGGGCTTAAAAATCATTTTTCGCAAATTTCTCGGTATCTATCGACTCTACGATAAAAATATGTCATAGCAAAAATAATGGTAAGGAAATTCTCTACAAAACAGATAGGGAGTCATTTTTTCGTATAGGCGATCGTTTTTGTCAAAAAATCAAGTGAAAGGTCATACTCAAAGAAAATATTTCATTTGTAGCCGTTTTATCACACGGACGCATAAAATATTTGAAAAAAACCATTATTCTATTGCAAGTACCTTGAGATCATTTAAAAATGGGACAGAGAGTGCCATGAAATTTCTGTTTTACACATTTATATGTGCAAGAGATGGAAGGTCTAAAAAATTCAATGGACAATGCAGCTTTTCAGAAGTTCACCAACGACTTTTTCTCAGTTAAGCGCCCTGATAAATATTTCTGTGGAACATCTACTGATATGATAATTGAGCAATCTTTGATGAAATCGTCGAAATCAAAAGGAGGTTTTACACGTGGGAGGAGTACAAATGAAAGTGTCGTCAATAAATGGGTGTTCGGTTTACTGACTGCTAGTAACATCAGCGAAGGACTCGCTAACTTTTGTGGGATTTCTTTTCACTCTGGAGAACAGCATGTTGATGCTCGTGAATCTCGTATAAAGAGAGACATTGAGGATATTCAAAAACTAACAGATTGGTTCAATTCTCACAATCCTTTCCCAATTTTACAAAAAGTTATGTCGATTGCAACAGGGGTTACTGGTGATGAAAAAATTAACTGTCACAATGCTTATAAAATTGGAACTACTGCAATGGAGAAAAAAATTGGAAACAATTTCTATAACATTAAATTCTCACGTGCCGACATAGTGCTTCCACTATTAACCGCCAAGAGCAATCTCAAAGTCCATGATACAACAGTGCCCATTGATCCACTCTTATTGTTCCAGAGAATTAGTGCCATGAAAAGAACAAATGAAGAGGTTCGCACCTATTTTTAGTATGAATTGGCTCCATTTCCGGTGTCACTCTTTGATGAAAAACCAACAAGTCAGCTTTCTATGACAATTTCCTGCCATTAGAACTTACACCAGATTTGGATAATGTCAATTATGTCATCGATGGAGGATTTGTTTTGCACCGCGTTATATGGCATCAGAATGAAACGTATGGTGCTATTTGCCAAGCATATGTTAATTATGTACAAAAGCACTTTGGTTCAAACTCCATTATTGTTTTCGATGGCTATGAAAATACAAGCAATAGTGTGAAGGCTATGGAGCAACTACGCCGGTCGTCAAAATCTTCATCTGTTCTTATCTACTTTAATGAGCAGATGGTTGTAACTGTAAGCCAAGAGAAGCTTCTTTCAAACAATCGAAATAAAATGAGATTGATTTCGATGCCGAAAGAAATGTTTGAAGCCAATAGTTTCATTATTGAACATGCTGAAGATGATGCTGACATTTTGATAATTGAAACAGCACTCAGGGAGTCATATGAAAATACCACAGTTGTTGTTGGGGAAGATGTGGTTCTTCTCGTAGTTTTAACGGCCCGTACACCTATCGAAAAATAAATTTTTCTTCTTAAACCAGGCAGAGGAAAGGTCGCACGAAAAATTTATTCCTCACGAAGCTTCGATCAACACAATGAGATTCAAAATCACGTATTGTTTTTGCACGCATTCTCTGGGTGTGATACGACATCTGCTCTTTTTAATAAAGGCAAGACTGCAGCTTTGAAACTGTTGAGAAAACGGCAAGACTTGAAAACTGCAGTTGAGGTTTTCAATAAAAATGATACTTCTCGTGACTTGATTTCTGCAAATGGAATCAAATTTTTCCTTGCAATGTATAGTGCTCCCGTTAAAGAAGTATCTATCAATAACTATCGCTATTCTAGGTTGATTAAAGCTGTGAACAGAAGCAGACCAGTGAAATCGAGTTTATTACCACTCACTCTTGAGGCAGCTCAGCAGCATCTATTTCGTGTTTACTTTCAAGTTCAGAAATGGTTAGGTAATAAATTGAATCCTGAGGAGTGTGGGTGGATGTCAAAAGAAAATATATTGTGGCCAAGAACAACATGCCAACCTCCTGCGCTTGATTGCCTTTTGAACATGATTTTTTGCAATTGTTCGAAATGTTGTGGAGCATTATGTGGCTGTCGAAGATTGGGGCTTTGCTGCTCACCAGTTTGTGGCAACTGCCGTGGACAATTTTGCTTGCATGCTGAACCAACTGAAGACTCGTGAGAAAAAGAAACCACCAGTGATGCAGAAAATCAAAGTTTTGAGATTGACCCAACGGATTCCCTCGAACAATACATATAATGAATTTAAAGAACCAATAAACAACATTTATACAGGGTGATTCACGAATAGTGTCTGATTTAGCACCGTTTTTTCTGCAACACAATCTGGTTGACACATTTGATTCACACTTTTGTTTCATTTTTCTGAAATCATGATTACAAAATGGTTTTCAAATTGAAAAACAGCGAAAGAGTAATATTTGTTGCAGGAATAAAGACGCTAAATCAGACACTATTCGTGAATCACCCTGTATAAGTATTACAGTCGTGGAGTAGGCCCACAGGGGATAACACATGAAAAAAAAACGCTACAACTACTCAACCTCAAGGGTGGTGTGGGATAGAGTACTTTAATTACCTAAAATATCACGTAAGTTCTAATTCAATCCAGGCTTTTGACAAAAACGATCGCCTTTACGAGAAAATCACCCTCTATCTTTTTTGTAGAGAATTTCCTTACCTTTATTTTTGTTCTAATATATTTTTATCGTAGAGTCGATAGATACCGAGATATTCCCGAAAAATGATTTTTGAGCCCAATTTCAGCCCATTACAGCGTTGCAAAATTTTAAGCGTACAACCCCATCCTCGGAACTTTTGCTACTTCTATTTAGGACACTGAAACACACCTAAATTGACCTTATTTGCTTCAATATGAATTATTCCGTAGTTTCTGCCTAAATGCAGTGGACTACTTTCCGTTTTTTACTTCGTTAATAGTATGTCTGTTTGCCTGCTTGCCTGGGAAATTTTGCTGATGTATAAAATTACCTTGCAATAAATTTGTCAAGTACTGTTGTCTCTTAGACAAACAAAAAAATTGTCAGGTGTGGGGTTCGCCAAAATTCATCGTGGGAAGTGCCAAGGTGAGACCAATGACCTTGACCCTGGCTAGGCCAACGACCTTGACAAACCTGCGCGAACATGTCTGCGCAGACCTGCGCAGGAAACCTGCCAAGTGACACATTTTGAGGCAGAACACCCCTAGATACACTGCTGGGGTGATAGTGAGCAACCCTGTCTGACGCCTTTTTTTTGTATTGTATTGTATTATCATTTCCCTCATTTTACCTTGCGGTGTAGAGGCTGGTGCTTCATGTGCTTGCATCTGGCCGTACAATGCTCAACTTGCCCCGGATTCGGGATACAAAGTTGGAGCGCGCCTTTTGTGCTTGCACAGCAACCATTGTGTGAAGTGTGTGTCATGTTATGTGTTGACCTTGTTACTCTATCTCTTAGGTCTGTGGTTCTGAGTAGAGCACAGTTAATTTGGTGCCCAACTGTGAATGGTCTCACTGAGCCCGATTCTAATCGCCAAGGATACGGAAAAATTCCGACCCCAGCGGGATTCGAACCGAGGACTTGCTTAATGCAAGCCTGGCGCTAACCCACCTGACGCCTTTTTTAATTTTTGCAAATTCTCCGCTGTTAATTATCGCATTTTGTTCTTCGTACGATATCTTAATAATCCGTCTGTTTCTGTATTTTATTCTTATATTTCTCAGTATTTCGAATATCTCTGTCCATCTAACATTGTCGAACGCCTTTTCCATGTCAATTAAGGCAATAAAAGTTGTTTTATCTTTCATAATCTTTTTTTCCAGTATTATTTTTAGTGCTAATATTGGTTCTCGTGTTCCGAAGTTTTTTCTGAAGCCGAACTGATCTGTTAGATTTTTTGGCTGTTTTCGTCTCTGTAAAATTCCTCAATGTATCTTTTCCATCTCTTTGGTATCTCATTCGGTTTAAACTGTGTTTTCCCCTTTTCATCCCTTAAACTGCTGCTTTTCTTTTTATGTCCACCAAAGAATATTTTAATTGTACTGTATGCCTGATCTATTCTTCTTTATTTAAACAGGTCGTCTACTTTTTTACAGCTTTCTTCGATATATTTTTCCTTTGCTTTAATCGGCTCTCTGTTTATTCTGTTCCGTAGTTCCTTGCATTTTCTTTCCCCTTCTGGTATTTTGGCTATTTTATGTTTTCTTCTTTCTTTGATCATGTAAATATTCTCTTCCGTGATCCAGGGTTTTTGTTTCTCATTTTTTTGTGTTTGTAATATCTTATCCGCAGCCGCCGTTATTGCCTTTCTCATGATAGTCCAGTTTTCTTCTATGTCACTCCCTCTTAGTCCATTTATTTCTATCTCTGTATAAATTCTCTTATTTATCAGGCTCCTTATATCTCCTTGTTTCAATTTATCCGTTCTCCACTTATTATTGTTCTTCTTCAGCAGCTTTTTGAATGTCGTCATTACTAAGTTGTGATCGCTATCCACCTCCGCTCCAGGATAGCTTCTGCTGTTTTTAACTTGATTTCTGAACCGCTGTTTTACCATTATATAGTCGATCTGGTATCGTCCTATATCTCCTGGCATTTTCCACGTATATCTTCTGCGTGGATGATGTTTGAATGTCGTATTTGTGATGATTAGA
This sequence comes from Agriotes lineatus, assembly GCA_940337035.1. Taxonomy (NCBI): domain Eukaryota; kingdom Metazoa; phylum Arthropoda; class Insecta; order Coleoptera; family Elateridae; genus Agriotes; species Agriotes lineatus. The sequence continues at coordinate 142,944 of CALNHX010002950.1, read as the reverse complement.
TTGTGTTTAGCAGACAGTTGTATTAGTCGGTTCCCCAGTCATTTCTTTTTCTGAGGCCGCATCGCCCCGTTATTTTATCTTCAGCTTCTTTGCCAACTATGGAGTTCCAGTTTCTCATTAGTACTATCAGATTCTCATCACCTTTTACGTTTTCCATCATTTCTTCTATATCTTCGTAAACTTTTTCTACCTCTTCGTCGTTGTGGTCAGAAGTGGGCATATACAATTCTATTATTGTAGTATCGTTTGGTTTACCCGATAGTTTAACCAATATCACTCTCTCACTCTAAAGTCTATAACCCTTAACTTTTTGTCCGATTTCCCTGCTCTATTGTATTTATACTGTTAATCTAAACAGTGTAATTAAGTACTCCAAACATCATTTCTACGCGGACGACACTCAATTGTACGCTTCATTTTCTAAACAAAATTTTATACCAGCAATGGAAAATTTTAATGAAGATTTGCGAAGCCTAATTGCTTATTGCAACAAACACGGCCTCGCCATAAATCCCCACAAAACAGAAGTAGTACTTTTTGGCCCAAAAAAACTAAAAGAAGAATTTATTGATAATTTCTATTCAATTATTATTGACTCCACACCTATACAACTCAGTAAATCAGTTAAAAACCTTGGGCTTGTAATAGATGAGGATTTAAAATTTTATCTCCATGTAAACAAATGTACACAAAAGGCTTACAATTCACTCAAAACAATTTACTCCAGCAGACAGGTTCTTAATGTAAACACAAAAAAGATTTTATGTAACTCCTTGGCGCTATCTCACTTTAATTACTGCGATACTATATATGGACCGTTTATTGACAAAGTCAATGCACAAAAAATTCAAAAAATGCAAAACTCCTGTATGAGACTTATTTTTGGAATTCGCAAGTACCAACATATTTCTTATAAACTTCAGGAATTAAAATGGTTAAATATGGATAACAGGAGATTGCTACATGCTGCTTGCCTTTATCACAAAATTCTCATCTTTCGATCACCACCTTACTTATATAATAAGATTACATTTTGCACGGATGTTCACAATTTAAATGTTAGATTCAAGGGTAAGCTAACTCCACCGGTACATAGAACGGAATTTTTTAAACAGTGTTTCTCTTACCAAATAACTAAAATTTACAACAGTATTAACAGCACATTCAAAAGCTTACCCTTGAATCAATTCAAATTCAAATTTTATACTTTTTTATTAAACAAGGACTGAAATATTTCCAGACTGGTATTAGTAATGTAAGTTTATTTTATTTATTATAATTGGGCCCTGGTATGTTTATATGTATATATAGCTAAATAATATTAGATTTAATTTATTTATTGGCAGGGGTTGAGTGGTGGAACAGCTAACCGAAAGGTAAAATGCTGAACTCCGCCTTGGGGTAGCTCCTTTATGCTATGTTTATTTTTTGTGTATCTTTAATAGGTTATAAATTTTTGCAATACAATGGAGCTAATAAAAGACGATTTATTATTATTATATTTTGTACAGCGGCTTGTCCGTTAATCGTAGCTGTATTTATTACTCGATATTCATTGCTCTATATGTCTCCATCTTGTGGCCATCTTAGTTCACTGATTCTTAGCAAATCCATTTTGTATTGTTTCATTTTCAATTTAATATTCTTTAATTTTCCGTACTTCAATAGTGTTCGGACATTCCATGTTTCTATCCTTCTCAGTTTTGCTGTACCTCTATCTTCTCTAGTTGTCCCCACCCGGAGATCCAATTGGGGTAAATTTTTACCTCCGGAATGAATTATTATTGAAGACATTATACCATGTGTCGACTTACTTGGGAAGAAACTTTAGCCCTACGCGGTGGTTTTACCTTGTCTTCCTCGTTTTGTTTGCCTTTACATATTTTTGTGTAGGCAGAGACATTTCCTTCTCTGATTATATTATGTAGGGTTATACCGCCCGTGCTCGGTCGCTAGAGCCTCGTCAGTTTTCCAGCAGGGTGCACCACGAGCCAGTGAGTTTGGCTTGCGTTGCTTCAAGTTCTTACATATAATCCCTTACACCTTGTTACGGTATCAAACTGACTTATCGCCACTCACGACTGTGTGAGTACCAAATTACTAGACAAGTTCGGGAAACGTGCACGCTCACAGTGAAAATCGTAAGAAACAGGCTAAAGGCCACGGCTCAGATACGCTCAGAGAGGGGGCGGGGTTCTAAAACGAGATACCGCAGGGCAAGCGTGTTGAGGTATATATAGGTTGTGACCAAATAAATGGGCACCACAAAGTCCAAGTCCAAGAGACCCGCGTTCAACCACACCTTGACCTTGAAAGATACTCAAATGCTGCTACAGAAAGCCACAGCGCAGCGACAAGTACGACGACCTACCTGCAATGCTCATCTGCCACGTCCGGGCCTCACCTCACATAGTGACTCAGTCACCCTGTAAGCAAACATGCACAAGACACAAGGGACAAATCATGAGACGGTACAGTTGATACATCTATTTGGCCACTTCACATGGCCAAACAATCCACTTACAGTAGTACCGATGTAGTCGGCACGTATAACAATTTGTACTAACGTACTGAATTTTAGCATACAAACCGTAAATTTTGTACCAGAGTGTACTGCGCATTAATTAGGCGTCAGGCGCCGATTTAAAGGGTTAATTGACAAGAACAAGCACTAAATTCTAGAACACAAACGTTAAATTTGTACCAGAGTGTACTATGCATTAATTAGGCGTCAGGCGCCGACTTAAAGGGTTAATTGACAAGAACATGTGGGCGAAACAGCTTATTTACACAGATTTACCTTGATAGCTAGCTCTGCATCCAGCTGGGCGGTGGCACTCGAACCAGCGTCGATATTGTCGCTACGCTCTTGGCGTGTGGCAGAGACGAAAAGCTGTGATGTCCTACATAATCCCCATGCATTAAGCGTGGGTAAAATGTGTCAAATGTCCCCATGGCAATTACACAGATATTAGCGTGGCCGTTGGATGGGTCACTCAGGTGATGAATGCCGCCTCACATATGACGAAGAAAATGGGCTTCAACAGCCTCCCTAAAAACTGATGACCACAACAAACTCGCTAACGGACATCGCCATGCAACACGAGTGATCACAACTTTTGCCAAGATTCGTCTGCCGTAAGCAGAAAACTTGAAGGAGACACAGATTAGTTAGCAAAATATACCGCCTCCGCACCCGAACGATACGGGCGAGGAGCGGAAACAAACACGGTATATCAACTGTCTTATGCGGCGTCCCAAGGCTGAATGGCTCAACGCGCTACCAGCCGCCTGCAGTTCACGCGCCAAAGAAGCCTGTCTCGCGCGATCCTGTTTGACCAATAGGAGCCAAGGTCTCCGCGACCTAACGCCGCAGCTGTATCGGGGCGAAAAATATAGACAGATGATATCTCCCTTGCTCCAACTGAATATTCTTCTTGAAAATGTTAAAACGAACTCTGTAATCAACGCCCAGGTAGGCAGCTGCAAAATGCAATAGAATAAAGATTCGCGCAAAAGCTAGACTGTTAAGCGGAACGAAAAGCTACGTGCGGGGCCAAGATTGTTGAGTGATACGGAAAGCTACCGTATAAAAGATATTATAATGCCGAAACGGGTCTGAAATACAGGCGGACTCGCCAGTTAAGTACCAAAACTGTTCTAAATGGTTATTTAACTAATTGAATTATGGACGCATATAAAATGACCCGACAACCTTGGGAAACTACATCGTGCTATTCAGAAAAAGCGTTTAAATTTTTTGAAGAAGGGAGTTCTGATTTCTCACGACAATGCAAGATGCACAAGATCCAACCCGTTCAAGCTTTAATGCAAGAGTTAAGATTTCTTCATCTACATAAGTCACTTAGCGTAGAGCCTGCTTTTTCGTAATTCGGTGTTTGTTATTCTTACGGGCCATCGTCTAAAAGGAGATAGAAGTATTATAATCGCGAAATAATCACCTTTCGATATTTCTTTAGCTGTTCACGTTTCAGAGTCTCTAGATTAAAAAAAATATGTTTTCTTAGGTCCGTTTGTTTGTCCGATCATCTTTCTTTCTGCTCGTTTGTCTGTTGGATTAAAAACAATTTGTTGGCCGAAGACAATATTTCACATGCGGATTATATGTCTCGCACAAAACCAAATATTTCCTCGGTCAAATATATATAGGGTCAGCAGCCTGAGCACCTTTTATTTTAAAATAAGAAATTGATATATATCTTTGCTTTAACTGAAGGAAAGGTAAAAGTAATAATTTGCAAAAATGGAGCCCAAAAGTTGCAGGGTAAATATCGCATATGGGACAAAATCTATATCGTCTTTTTAACGCAGTTAGATGCGGATATAGTACGCCTGCGGCCGTGGCTCATCTGATAAAGCTACTGAAGCGTCTGAACCGTGCATGGGTACGCGGGTGCGGATCCCACCGCCAGCATTATTTTTTAACTGCAAATTTATGTATTACGCATTACTAAGTAATTACTTTCACATTTTCAGTATTATTAGCAACCATAAAATATTTGTACATATTTTGTACATAATTTTAAACATTTTCGCTTTCCTTTAATATTTACGAAATTTGTAGTTTCAAAATCACCACTCGCGAAGGAAGTTCCAAGTAAAGCCCTTTACCATTTTTTTTCTGTATTTCCATATCTACAAGCCTTATAAGCGAACACTTTTGATGTTAGTGTTGAATATTCTTACTTTGGTGTTGAGAGATAGTTCATTGAAGCTCAGTGATGTTTCCAACATATGGAAGGTACCTTGCGCTTTGCCTATTCGTTCTTTGATGTTTGGTTCCGTGCCTTCGTTTCTGTCTTCTAAACTTTCCAGGTAACAAAACTTGTCTACATTCTCTAGGTGCTCTTCATCTAGACTGATGTTATTTGGTCTGTTTACATTCATGTTCATGACGTTTGTTTATGTTTAGTCTCAGTTTTTTAATTTCTTTTACTACTTTTTCTGTTTAGTCTTGCAAGTGTTCTCGTTTTTTCTGATACTAGATATATTTCGTCGGAATATTCCAAGATTTTTAGTTGTATGAAAGAGGTTCATTATATTTCGGTTCTGTTTCTTGTTTTTGTCATGACTCATACAATAAATACCGGGTGACCATAAATGGTTGTGATTTTTTTCTTAGATTGCCACTGTTTATGTTGGTGGCACTGTATGTTTATGTCAAATTCTAGTAATACTGTATAGTTCTCTCATGTAATTACTTCTTACTGCTTTTTCTTCTTTGCTTAATATTTTTTTTCCATACATTCTTTTGTCAGCTTTTGCACTCTTTGTGATCTCTACATGTTTGTTGCAATATAGTGTTTGTAGACCTTGTTTTGTTTCTTCGTTTGTATTTTCCTGTATTTTCATCCACATATTTTCTAGTATCCATTTCTTATCTTCTCCCTTATACAGAGTGTTCCTAAATAATTGTCGCAACGGAACACTGTACATTCCTCATAAAAAAGGAACACTTTTTTCGTCTTCCATTTTTTTTCCGGGCTTTCGTTTTCGAGATACAGGGTGTCAAAATTTTTTACAAAAGCTGGTGCATTGCTCTAAAGTCAACTGTTTTCGAGAAAAATGGCTTTTTATGAACAAAAACCAACATTTTGCTAAACGTTTCACCGTAAATTTTGATCATGTTAGTGTATTCATTATTAGTAAAACCTTCCATTTTTGCCACACCTTTAACAACTTTAAACAATTACAAAAAAAACACTCAGCAGCATGACAATTAATTAACTTGAGACTCTTGACAGTTCTAAGGTAATTTGTTTTCAATGGTAACTTAGTTTTTTTTCCGATAACGTATGCGGTGTCAACCGCAATGAACCAGTTTTTGTAAAAAATTTTGACACCCTGTATCTCAAAAACGAAAGCCCGGAAAGAAAAATGGAAGACGAAAAAAGTGTTCCTTTTTCATGAGGAATCTACAGTGTTCCGTTACGACACTTATTTAGGAACAGCCTGTGTATATGTTTAGTACATCTTCGGCTGTTTCTAGGTCCATCTGCTTGCACTTTTCTTACATTCATTCTATATCACTGTTCCGTCTTCTTGCTTTTCTTTCTTTCTCATGTTTTTCCTTTTCTGCATTTGGAGTCACGTTTCGAATTTGCTTTTGGTTTCATTCTTTTTATGCTACTGTATGTGGAATAAATTTCTTTCCATTTTGTTTTTTTTTCTTGTGGCTGCCAGTTTGATTGGGAATGTTCCCCTTGATAAGATGTGGTCCAACGCAGCATCTGCCTCTCGCTTTGCTCTAACATCTAGCAGCGAATGTCTCCATTGGTCACTACTTGCCACGTGGTCAATTTGGTTCAGATGTCTAGCGATATCCATGTTAGTTAGTATATATCCGTATCCTGAAATATGCTGCCAGTACTTGCCAGGTTGTTCAATAGGGAGGAGTCTGTGAATATTTTTGTGTTTTAGTTCATCATCCCAAGTCTTTGCCCATTATACGTTTCCTTTTTGAGTTGTCTGACTTATATTTGCCTTCAAATCACCCATTAGTATGAGCATCTCTTGTTCGTTTCTTTCTTGTAGTTTATCAACCGTAAGTTGTAGTTGTTTATAATAGTCTTCCTAGTATGTTTTTTATTTGCAATAGCTGCTGCACGTAACATTTGTTGTTATGATTGTAGTTTTGATACGTTAAAAATTTCCATTAAAATCATGCAGTGTTTTAAATTTACTAGTCTTTCCATAATTTGAATTTCTAGGTAACAGTGCCAGAGCTATTAAACGTTCACCCAGTGAACTTAATATTACATGCTAACAAATATTAATCGAACATACAGTTAGAAATTCTTCTTTAAACTTTAATATTGAATCATTAAATAGTGTTACTTAGATACTTATTCTGTCTTCTTCCATTATATTTCACGCTGTTAGGAAAATAAGCCATTGTTTGTACTGTGTTCTATAATTTGCTAAAGTTCGAGTTTGTGTCAATGCCTTCCATCTCTTTCTGCAGTTTTTCTTGAGGTTAGCCTCCATACCATTCGACTTCCTCCACTCGCTCTTCTGTTTGCACTTTGTTGCCGTTACGGCGACTAAAAAGAAGTAAGCAAAGAACAACGGCTTCTCAGCCGGAGCTGGTCGTGGGTAAAACAAAAGACTCAAAAGCTTTAGCAGAAAAATGAAAATATGGGCGCCAAGTAGCTAGTAACCCAGCACTTTGCTAAACAAAAGATACACTACGGAAGGCGCTACTAACCAAACCTGAAAAATAAAGATAACGGCAAAGGCACAAACCATATACGCAAACAAATAGGTCAAGGTAAGTAGTAATTCATATTTTTATTTGGGTATTTCGCCACTCTGCAAATTAAAATATTAAATAACGAAAATATTAGTAACGAACGTTTTGAGGGACAATCTGCGCTCGTTATCAACGAATAACAATTAAAACGAACAAGAAACTTATATTTTTTCACTGGAAGGAAAAACGACCAACCTCCAATGAATTTTTTGACATTGACTGGGTCTGATTGTGTAAGGTCGTTCTAGTATGATTTTGTTTCTAATTCGGTATTCCTGTCTAATGTCTTCTGGAAGTTTTTGACAAGTCTCTTCTATAGCTGTAACTAAATCAAGTTTATTAATTCGTTTTGGCGCCACTGCGTAGTTGAGTCCTTTGCCAAGAACTAATTTGTCAGTGGCGTTTAGTTCTTTAGAAGACAGATTAACTACAGTTTTATTTAAAAAAGTGTCACTGTTCTTTAGTGTATTTAGTTCAATTGTGTGTTTTTCTTGTATGAGGTGTTGGTACTTTTTTAAATGTGTACGTTTTTGCTCTGTGTGTGTTTTGATGTAGGTATTACTAATAGAGTTGTACATACGATTGAAATCGTCTTCCCGTACATCCCTTTGCATCACCTGTTCCAGTTTGTTTCTTGAACATATTAACAGTAAAGAAACCTCCATCAAATTCACATTAGAAACAGAGCAAAACAATCAGTTACCCTTTCTTGATACACTAATCACACTCACAATAAATACTTTTGAAACATCAGTATACCGTAAGAAAACCAATACTAATAGGTACTTACATTTTAATTCTAACCATCACAAAAACATAAAGACAGGCGTTGTAAAAAGTCTCTACGACAGAGCCAAAGTTGTTTGCTCTAATGATAAAATTTTCAAAAAAGAGAAAGAATTTATTATTAATGTTTTACAAGATAATGGCTATCCAGAGACTCTTGTTCGGAACATTTTCAATACACGAAGCAATGCAATACACATACAAAGGAATGACACTCAAAAATATAATACTCTAACTATACCATATATTCCAGGTATATCTGACAAAATTAGACGAATTGGAAATAGAATCAATGTTAGGACGGTATTCAAAACGATGAATACTTTGCGGTCAGTTCTTACAAAAACTAAACCGTTCAACGAAGAACAACATTCAAGGAATTGTATATACCGATGGGGCCACAATTATATATAACAGCAATGAGATAACATGAACAAGAAAATAGCACGTATTGCTTGAGTAAGAAAGAGATAAACATAGTAGCAAATATACGAGTCGGCTTGAAGCTCATTTTAATTATGACATTTGTCAACTAAACATGCCTACTAAAATAATTTTATCGTATTGTCATCTCTTTCTTACTCAAGCATTCTATTTTCTTATTCATGTTATCTTATTGCTGTTATATATAATTGTGGCCCCATCGGTATAGTATTCCCTGTGAATGCGGGAAATATTATATCGGTGAAACATCCAGGCATTTAGCAGTTAGAGTTAAAGAACATAAAAATATGATGAAAACGTATCAATTCAATAAGTCTAAGCTGGCAGAACATGCTTGGGATGAAAACCATAAAATACAATGGGACAACACAAAGATCTTGTCTAAAGAATCGATGTCAACTAGGCGAAAAATTAAGGAAACGGCATATATTTTACTTAACGAAGAAAAATGCGTGTCGTCTTTCTCAATATTTTTAGACAGTAGTTGGCTATCGATTCTTAAAGATGAGATCAAGTAGGTACAGATATCAACAAACCTCAATGTCAAAAAATTCATTGGAGGTTGGTCGTTTTTCCTTCCAGTGAAAAAAGATAAGTTTCTTGTTCGTTTTAATTGTTATTCGTTGATAACGAGGGCAGATTGTCCCTCGAAACGTTCGTTATTAATATTTTCGTTATTTAATATTTTAATTTGCAGAGTGGCGAAATACCCAAATAAGAATATGAATTATGAATTCACGCCACAAAGAAGTTTCAGAGATTAAGGTAAGTAGTATAATTGCGGCAAACAGAAATACAATACATAATTAAAATACACACACACAATCTCAATAGGGAGATCATATCACAGATTAATAATACCAAATAAAACATAAGGCTAAACCCACCACAATACTGCCAGTTACATTTATATGGGCATAAAAGCGTAGTTGACAAGCAGGCCCAAATTAAATAAATAATTATAAACGGTAGGTATATGTCACAAAATAGTAGTATTAAAAAAATAATACAAGATTAACATTAAACTTGGCCAAATGCACTACTGAATAAATATTTAGAAAGAGTTCGAAAGCATCGTGGCTTCGACACAACTGTTAAGACTGAAAGCAAAATTTAGAATGCACGTTGAATGCAACCGAACACCCAGTATGCAAGGCTTAACTTCTATTTAATTAATAATTTATTTATTCCGGCCCTATCACGGGCCTACAAGATCTTGTTTTGGTTCCGTAAGGGCGAATTCACGATAACGCAAGGCAATCTGCATTAAAACGGTCGTGGTGCGAGCATTACCAATAATTGTCTTGCACGGCAGGGCGCAAATAGGTAATATTATTCAACGGTGGAATAGGTCACAATTGAAAATGAAAGAACACTTTCATTCACTTGACTTCACAACGAAATTACAATACCGTTAGAATTTTGTCCGAGATTCGAAGCAAAGTACAATACCGATAAAATCTAGTCCGAAATCGGAGGCATCTCCGTACGTATAACCTAATAGCTGGATGCTGATTAAAAAGAGCTACCGCTAAATATGGTTTTCCAATAGCAGAATCAAATTTATTTCACAGGTGAGTTTACCGCTTAAGAATACACGTTAAAAGCAATCGTAAGTTTATCGTGCACATTGCAGCACCGTCACGCAATTGTCTTCAGGAGGGGCTGGAGATTCGGGAGTTCGAAACGGAAATAATAATCTGACAGACCTTTGCGATGGGCTTCTCTCCGGCTGCAGTGGCCGTAAGCAGGGGCCGAGGTCAAGAAACAAGCGACCACCGAGTAGCTGTCGCAGGAGGTTTGACAGGCAATCGCCGGTGCTATCCCGTCGTGCAGCTCAGGCTCGAAGGGGTCGCAGTCAGCGGCGTCGACTGGCGGAGCATTGCTCGATTCGCCCCCGAGTAGGCAGGGATGCTATCACGTTACCAAACGAAGGGTACTGCAGGTATGTAACCACACGGCAATACTGTAGGTATGCTCCCAGCGGGAATAGCTAAAAGGGCAAGTAGCCATAGAATCGACCTGAATAAACTTAGAAAAACCACATACCCGTTTTAGATCTTTACGGCTGCGCTTCGCTAAAGAAGTGGAAACATGTGCTTGCTAAAGCAAAATCCCCAAATGAAGTTTGGGCTAGGAGATCACCGCAAATAACATTCCCGGGGCCCATTCCAGACCAACCGCGGAATCCATAACACAACAAAAGCAACCTCCTACGCAAGATGTGCTCAAATAAATCCAATAAAGTTACGTCTCCAAGACGTGAATTTTCGAGACACCTCACTTTAACAGCACAAAAATGGCGAATGCCAAGATGGTTTCCAAAAACTGATAACCAAAAATCAAATTTTGGGAGGGGGTTAGATAATATCAGTCCAATATGCATAAAGTGAAGCCTACACACCATGGTCTCTCAGGCCTGTAATTCTTATCAAATGGCTTACTTAGATTGAAATGTAGTTTTCGGAAGATCTAAATGCTCAGTAATGCTGTAAGAAAAATTTAACTTGAAGAAAGATATGGCAAAAGTTAATTTTAACCAAGATTAGGGCAAATAATTAGATAAATAGTTGTAGATGATTTTTGAACCGCAACAACCTCTTATTTCACATCAATTCATTAGGCATCTTTCCTCTTGCATATGGAGCAGATGTGCGTACCACTGGGATGTCGTCTCAGATGGGGTCGTTGCATTTGCGGTTATGGTGATGATCGTTGCATATGCGGTCAACTCCAAAAGTATTTCATGGCAATTACCCTTGCAAAAGCGTTATTTGAGGTCAGCTGTTCTTATCGTCGTTGTTAAAATTGGATCTTATAATCCAGTTCCTTACATTATGTTTATTTATACACTGCAAAAATATTCTATTTAATAAATAAGTTCTATATGATCGAAAATGAAATTCATAAGGGTTGACAATAAAAAACAAAGTTAACTCTACCTCGAAGTTTTAGTATTTATAAAATTATGAATGAACTTTGGTATCTATCAAGTTTAACATTTTGTTTACATTACTCAGTATAAATTATATAATTTTAAAAAGTACATATATGATATTTAACATTAAGTAATTATTTGATGAATTGATTGAAATATATTCTTTCTATAAATCTAAGTTGCTTTATAATTATTTGAAAATAATTCCTTAAGAACTTTACTTTGGAATGCTACCAAACAGTATTGAGTAATAAGTTGACCACAAGTGAGACTCCTGTGAGAGTAGCATTTAAAAAGTTCTAAAACTAGTTTTCGTCGACCATATGCAATGATAGTTACCTTGACCGCAAATATAGCGACAGCAAGCTCGACCATTTCACCACTGATGCTGCTTCTATTGCTTACTTTTTCTCGTCTGGACTTGCCTACAACACGTCTTAGGTAATTCATTTGAGCAGCTGTTAGTTCTGATTAGTATTTTTCATAACCCTGCATAGTACATTACTGTAGCTACATAATATAGTTTTATCTACTCCAGAGGGATAAGTAACTCATTACGAAACTAATTTGACACTATTTCCGTTAGGTAATGAAGCTCATTACACCACTCAGTTAGGTAATAGCTGTATCAGTTAGGTAATACAGCTATTACCTAACTGAGTGGTGTAATGGCTTTATTATCTAACTGAAATAGTGTCAAATGAATGACATAATAACATTTGACCACTAAAATATTTTTGAAAATGACAGATCTGACATTTTTCTTAATGTACTTATAGATACAATTTTGTACAATACATGTGTGATAACGCATCATTAATATGTGTGCTTCCATACACGTATATTAATGATAATCTTATCCAATTTGTATAGTAAATAACTATTAAATGCACTATTCAAAACAATTAAAGGATATACTGTAACACCTAAAATATAAAAATAATTGAAGATATGTTTATCGAACTTTTTCCACTGTCTCGGGTGTTTATCACACGACGTTTCGAGAGCTTTTGATCTACTCCCGTCCTCAGGTGTTCCTGGTTAGTCCTGGGAAGGACTGATTTTTATCTTTTCACGTACATTCGTGCCTACCCCGGGGTTTGAACGTGGGATCACTGTGATTACGAGTCTATCAATCTTACCACTAGACCACCAGCGTGGTTATATATTTTAGTTATAAACTTATATATTGCAATGACCCTGTAAGTATAATATTTGTATGTTTATAATTATTGTAATAAATAAAAAGAGTCACCACACAATATTTAATTTAGTTCTACCACTTGCTAAAATCAAACTAACTGATTAATTTATTTCGTTGGGTACGCCAAAATTGAGAATTACTCTTATGGTAGTTTGCCCTTTACCTAATCCATTCATCTGATTTACTAATTTTGCTAGCTCATTTACATACAGAGACATGAAAATAAAACTCAAAATCTCAAGTGTTGGGTTCCTGACCTTCCTAGTTAAAAATTTTACGGTACGCCTCTGAAAAGTAGGCAGATTGACCTGAAATGTAGGCGTAATGTGCCGTTGTTAAACTGAAATGTCAATTCTATCAAACCAAGTTCGAGTTATTTTCAGCTCGCGTGTGAAATTGATTTATCAACAATTAAATGAACAAATTTTGATGGTAAGATTTTGAATAATTGCCTTCAAGTGGCGTCTATGTATTCTTTTGTTTTCCAGATCGTGTGCTGTTGGTGCATTCTCACTTTGGTTCTCGTAGCTGGGCTTCGTTGTTATGAATCTGGCTGAAATCTTGCTCCCCGGGCTGTTCGTGCGGCTGTCTTGTGTTCTGGCCTGATGTGTAGAGCTGCCCGAAGAATCCAGACACCCTATGCCTTCCCACGATGCTGCAGATTGATGCTGCGGGGAATCACCTCCAAGCCGCGGCTGCCGTCGTCGCCTCGGAACGCCAAAAACTCAAATACCTGGAATCTCTTGCCTCCAATTGTGCTGATACACTCGAATTCGCTGATTACGATGGTGCTATTTATTTTTTTATACGTTTATGCCTTCTATTAAAAAACTTGAATTAAAGTCAGAGCAAATTCAGATAGCTTTCACCAATTTATTTTAAACAATTGCTATCCTTCGTTGTTATTGACAAAACACTGTCTACAGATTTGAATTGCAGTAAATCAACCAGGTACAAAAACATAACTTATAATCTAATTTTAACAAATTTTATCAGTTAATTACAATCTCTTATGTACTAAAATTATTGTCTTTTGAAATTGTTCATTTCTCAATGTTTTTTAATGTGCCACTCACTTGATTTTTTTACCACACTTAAATGCCCATTGTTTATCACTGCACTGACTAGTTTTTTAATCCACCAACATTGTCTAATTTCTTGCTTATTTGAATTCCATCTAATTTCTTGCTATTTCAATCTCTTCAAATCCCCAAGTCTTGTATTTTCATGTCATAAATGACTTGCCTGGCATTTCTATGTTCTTTGCCTTATTCTTCTAGTCATTCTTGTTCTCACCTTTTATTTAAAAATGTTCATTTGCTACCCATTCTATAATGACTTTACTTTCTACGCTTCCATTTTTAAGCTGTGTCTAACTTGAACTTTTTGTGCCAGTTCTGAATTTAATTTAGATTCGACTTTTAGTTTGTGCAAATCTATTACATTACGATTAAAATTATATTGCTAAACCCAATACACGGAATTTGAGCTTCCATATTTCTGTGCTTATTCAATTACAATCAATTTCATTGGCGAATTATACCAGTGTTAATATGATTTGGCAATTTATGTGAATTTTCTCAGATGCTTGCATTATTACAACTCTGTGCTTTAATGATATAATTTGTCATTTGCTTCTACTGCAATCAGAGCCGATTTAAGGGCTAAAGACCATCGCAATATATTGCTATGTACCTTACTATGCTGTTTAGTTTATTTAATTGTACTAGCTCGGGTAGAACAAAGACTATATAAGCTTGTATTGTAAGGGAAAATGGATAGACGGGTTGGCCTTACCTTTTGGCGAAAGTTATATTTGATATTTTGCCGGCTGGTAACTATCGGTATAATGGGCTAACTAGTCGCGAGGGTCGGGGTTCCCACTATGCTGAAAAGAACACTAAATGAAATACGAAGAGAATGGGGGCCAGGTCCTCGACATCGAATCATCCTTGTGCCGGACCGTTCACAAGGTCGCAGATAAGTCCAGCAGATCAAACAAAATATCACAGTTTTATTAATATTGGTACTACAGTGCAACAAAATAACAAGTTTAAGTCGAACACAGACAGGCAAATCATCAACCAAAATCTAACAAAATACAAGCAAATCAATAAACCAACAATATAACACATTAAAATCGACAAAGGCACTGCATCATTATATTTCATCTATATCAATCAACGGCTAAAAGTAGGACATCCTGAACTATAATCTATCACGAATAAAGAAAGTAAGTTGCTACCCAATTGGCAACACAGGTACAACAATTCGCACGCATACTGTGAGGCAGAGTGCCGCGAATACTAGAGCTATGCAAGCAAATATGCTAACTACAACCCCGAATGTTAGCTTACTATTTAAATGTGACGTCAAGATTTCAAAGGCTCAAAGCCCGCTGTTACGGTTGTATGATCATACAGGGCGTGGCGGTTTCTGTTTTAAACTCAGTTCTTATATATGACTAATAAAAGCAACGGCTTGAATTATGCCCCTAACAAAAGGTAAAATAACAAATTACCAAAATCGATTTTACAAATATCCAAAGTTTGAGCATTAAACTACCGTGAGCGGTTCGCTAGTTACTACCTACACTCTAAAATGACGTTTGACAAGTACAAGGTTAACCTCTGCAACTAAACTTGGTGAATACAGAAGTTAAAGTTCTGTAAAACACAGCTAGCCTGTAATCTGGGTAAGTTAAACTGTTATAAAATAGTTCAGCAACATATCTGAATGTTATATTACGTTACAGGGCCCAGTTCAAGGCGGCCTTCATCACATTTACTGAAATCCAACGGTAAGCAAACCTAAGCGTAGCACACAATTCTATAACACAAAATATCTACGATCTTATATTACGAGCACGGCTAATACAGCTACCATAAAAATAGTATACTCTACAGATTACACGAAGCGCGATACGAATCGACAAATAAGCAAACTACACCATAAATTCGATTTGACCGATTAGCCCTAATGCAAGTTACACACAAATAATCCTACAATGCAAATACTACTATATGAAATTCCTACAATTAGCTAAGCTGTCGTTACGCTAGTACACGTATAGACACCTCAAGTCATGTTACATACGATTCACTCGTGCTGTTTTCCAGGGCCGAACGCAAGCCACTAGCTTCTCAAAAGCATCTGGTGCGCCAAGGTTACGCGGAGCAGAAGCCGACGTCCAACAGAATAGCGAGCATCGTGGGGAGGATGGCGGGTAGGCGATGCAATGCAAGCGTTTGCCCCAAATACACATATCACCAAACGAGGTAAGCGAACAAATTCCATTTAACAAGCATTTTCCTGAGGTGGAATAAAATGGCTAAAAATACAAATTTTCCAAATAGATTACGACGTTCAAAAGAGGAAAACGTAGGCAAACACCATGTACGAACCTTAAGATGTTGTGCATCCAACTCGTTAAGCCAAGCGTGCAAAGAGTGAACGTCCCATGAAATCCGTCTGTGACGAAATGAATGCCAGCGACACTAATACCAATCCCCGAAGCATTCAAGCAGGGAAACGGGGCCTCTAAATCCTTCCAGCTATGAAGATGGCTACCAAAGCCGTGAGACCAGGTCCGCAGAGGAAGCGATTCAAACTTACACGACGCAAGACTTGCCAGGAAATGGCGGAATAATGCTCAAAACCAGCTCAATTCAGCTTATCAAAGTTCCCAAAAATTGGAAAGTTGGCCAACGTAAAAACTAAAGAATGCAAAGTGCTCTGAACTGATAACAGCAGTTTAGCCTTAAGTTTGAAATTAAAGGTAAATGTTAACAAGGTTGCCTAACCAAAGTAAAGTATTGTATCATTTAGGAAATAAATGTAAATTGACAATTCTGGTTAACTATTTCAATCAATAAATAGAAAAATGTCAAAATGAGCGTAACAGTATGGTATTATTTTTACTATTTTTAGATAGAATAAAATTTTTGTTTAGCTAAATTTATATAAAATATATGCCCATTTATATAAGTTTTAGCTATTGAGTTTATTAACTTTTCTATCTTCAGCAGAAAAGTCAATTTTCAACTCAGGTTAGGTTCATGCATTATCATAATTATTACGCTTAGTCATTGATTAGTACAATAAAAATTACTTCAAAATTAATATGACAGTTCTACAACTGGCAATGTCAAAATCATTAAAATGAAAGCTTAGTCGAACTCATATCTGTGACACGTATTATTATTTCAAACATCGACAATGATAAGTAGTTCCTACAATTATGTAATTCCCTCACCCTTAAAACATTATTTATTTTTTAGATCTTTTAATATATACCTGTTCACCTCACTGAAATACTAATATCTGTCTCTGTTTTAACCCAAGTATACGCCACGCGCTCACTGTTACTTCCATGAAAATACAGCTTATCAATTAACTGCAACGGATGCCGTTACTAATTGCTCCTTATAGTACGAGCGGCGGTGACACTAAGTCTAGTGTGGTAAAACTTTTCAATGTCATATATATAATTCGTTAGGTCATTGATGAGGAAACACAAAATGGCAGTGCTGCCACGTGTGGACCGGCACTAAAAAAAATTATAAAAAAATTTTTTTTTCAATATCTAGTATCATAAAACTTCAGGATTCTGATTGTTTCTCAGATCCTATTTTCTAGTATCATCGAACTTCATACAAATTCAAACGTTATCTGAAAGGTTATCAATTTCTGTGTAAGAAAAACCACTGCTGCCTTTTCCAGAAATTGAGGAAAATGGCGGCAGCAGCATTTGAAAGTCGCGATTATCGCAACCGAATTTCGCGTGTTCATTCTGTTTTATCGGCATTAATCCGGCTTTTTCGATTTGTACTAATGAAATACGCGTGACATTGTAAATTGCAATACATTTTCTATTGCGTTGATTGTTTAAACAAATGAAATTGTATTTTTTATGTGATACTTTTCGAATTTTCCTTATTTCTCTTGTTTTTTTTTTCATATTTTAAAAGCCTTCGATACCAATTGAGAATGAATTAGTTCTATCTAAATTAGATTCTATCAATTATTCCAAGTTCATTGATTTTTGGGCCGCTTTTTTAGGTCTTTTCGCGTTTTTCACAGCACGTACGAATCCGTTTCGCAGTGTTATTGAAACATGACATTTATTTATCAGGACAGGGATTGTTTGAACAAATTAGAAGTATTTAACTTGGAACATAAAGATTTTTGAGCTATTTTTAAGCAGAAATTGGGTCTGCGGTGTTGATTTATTTCACCAACTGTAAGAGAATGGAAGCGTGTTTAAATAAGTAATAATCTTGTTTTGTGAAAACGAATTTAATTTCTTTTTAGATTTATGCATACAAATGTTGGTTTATAAGAAACACAAAGATTATGCAAAGTTCGCAATGAGTTATTATTGAAACAATTTGCCCATTTAGTAAATTTGGTATTCTATTAAAAGTTAAAATTACAGGAGTAGCTAACGATTAAAGCATCGAAGAAACTTATCACTAGTTTTCGTGGTGAGAATCAAAATTTTCTGCGTCAAATTCTTTGTCATCTTCGTCGTTGTTATCTCTTGCCAAAGATAGTATATCGTCAACAAAACAAAGCATTTTCTGAAGAAGTAAAAGACGTTGAGATTAGAAAAAAAGGACAGCGATGCGACCGTTGCTGACTGCTTCTCAAACGAAAGTGAGCATAAAGCATACAAACTACCGACGAATGGGCTTTGTAGGTCCTTTTGCTACCCTCTAGCCAATCAGAATGTGCTACTTGTGAATAGCACAGCCGGGGTCCTACAAAGTAAGTTGGTAAAATAAATCAACGCCGCAGACACAATTTCTGCTTAAAAATAGCTCAAAAATCTTTGTTCCCAGTAAAATACTTATAATTTGTTCAAACAATCCCTGTCGTGACAAATATATGACATGAATAAAAAAATATGCGAAACGGATTCGTACTTGCTGTGAAAAACACGAACAGACCTAAAAAGCGGCCCAAAAATCAATGACTTTGGAATACTTGATAGAATCAAATTTGTTTAAACAATGATCGCAAGTATTGTTTCAACGAATAGAATTAATTTATTCTCAATTGGAATTAAATGCATGGAAACTATAAAAAAAACATGAAAAATATGGAAAAATCGAAAAATATTACATAAATGGAATTTCATTTGTTTAAACAATCAACAACCTTGAAAATTTATTGGAAATTACGATGTCAGCGTATTTCATTAGTACAAATCGAAAAAAAAACGGATTAATGCTGATAAAACTAAATGGATACGCGAAATTCGGTTGCGATAAACGCGACTTTCAAATGCTGCTGGCTCCATTTTCTTCACTTTCTGGAAAAGGCAGCAGCGGTTTTTCTTACACAAAAATTGATGATCTTTCAGATAACGTTTGAATTTGTATGAAGTTCGATGATACTAGAAAATAGGATCCGAGGGATCACTTATCTCCCTGCTGCCGCTGATAAGAGTTCACTTGGGGATTGGCAGAACTGTTTTTTCTTAAAGCCCTACCCCTTCCCTGTCTCGAGGAAGAATCAGAATTCTGAAGTTTTATGATACTAGATATTGAAAAAAAAATTCTTTTTTTTTATAATTGTTTTATAGTGCCGTTCCGTCCACACGTGGCAGCACTGCCATTTTGTGTTTCCCCATCAATGACCTAACGAATTATATATATGACATTGAAAAGTTTTATCACACTAGACTTAGTGTCACCGCCGCTCAGACTATTATGTAGTCACAAACACTGCAAGCCCATGGCTCACAGGAGTCGCCCTACTTGTAACCGCGACCAAATTGTCAGCAACCCAAACTGCCTTCAAGTCCAACTCAAGTGAAGATGCAATTAACTACCAGTGACTCCAATGCCCTTTTGCCCAAATACGACAGGATACTTCTCACTTCCACTAAGAAGCTCGATAAGGTCCACCATCAGTAGCTGTAATGTCTTTTATCCAATTCAGATGTAACCAATCAACAATAAACACAGTCCAGCATCTTCGCTTCCTATTCGCCAGGCCCGTCTGTCACGCCATACCTCTTATTGGATACCTCTTGTTGTCACTGTCTTCTTTATATCTTGTTTCCAGGTTATTGGAGGTCTTCCTCTTTTCAATGTTTTAGGAGGAACCCAATTTAAAATTTTCTTGGGCTAGCGGCTTTCAGGCATACGTTGTAGATGCCATTTCCCATACCATATTAATTGTTTGTTCTTTATTGTATCAATTATGGAGCTCTGGATGTTCATCTGGTGTCGTATTTTTTCATTCGTACTATGTTGGAGCCTAGATATACCACAGAACCTTCGCCAAAAGTCCATTTCCACCGCAATTAATTTCTGTTTATGCCTCTTGTTCAATTCCCATGTTTCGCAGCCGTATCTGGAGATACTCTCAACAAT
This sequence comes from Agriotes lineatus, assembly GCA_940337035.1. Taxonomy (NCBI): domain Eukaryota; kingdom Metazoa; phylum Arthropoda; class Insecta; order Coleoptera; family Elateridae; genus Agriotes; species Agriotes lineatus. The sequence continues at coordinate 122,914 of CALNHX010002950.1, read as the reverse complement.
TGTTTTATAAATTTCCTTCTTGTTCTGTTAATCACATTTTTACTCCATAGGATCGAATTCAACTGTTTAATTACCAGTCTTCCCTCTCTTGCTTTGTTTATAATATCTTTATTACTCTTTCCGGTGTTCAAAAGTGTCCCTTCCAAATATTGGAAGTCCTTATAATTTTTGATTACATCATTTTCTCAATTAAGATCTTTTCCCTGCTCTCCTACAACCAGGTATTTGGTTTTCTTTAATTTTATCTCAAGTCCCCATTTTTCTTCTTTGGGCTTCCTTAGCATATAAGACGAGTCGTCTTCGTCACCTGCTATTACGACTTGATCGTCCACGAACAACAAGGTGTAAAGCTTATCGTCACCTACTGGTAGGCCCATGTTGTCACATTTTTGTTTCCAAGATTTGAGAGCGACTTTGACATATATTTTAAAAAGAGTAGGAGCAGGAAAACAACCCTAACGGAGCTCTTTTGTTATTTCAAAATCTTGAGACAGTTTTTTTTTTCAAATTTAACGGAGCTTGTACACCCTTTATAGAAATTTCTTATGACATTGATATAAACTTTATTGACACCAGCATTTTCCATACTCGCCCACAGCTTATCTAATGGGACGGTGTCATATGCCTTCTGGAAGTCAATAAACTTTAAGTAAACCGCTCGTCCACGTGCAATCTCTTTCTCTATCAGGCATTTTAGAACAAACATTCCGTCTATACAAAATCTCTCAGCCCTAAAACCGTTCTGTTCTTCTGATTCTTGTAGAGTTTTTTCGAGTCTTAGTTTTAATACTCTTTCGTACAATCTAGCCATTGAACTGATTACGCTTATGCGCTGGTAGTTCTTATAATCCTGTCTATTATCTTTTTTATAGATTGACCTAATCTACGCTTTGTTGCAATCTAATGGTACTGTTTCAACTAATACGCATTGGCTAAACAAGGTAGTTAATAATAATTCCAGCAATTTTGTCGGACCAGCTTTAATCAGTTCGATTGGTAAGTGCCCTGGGCCAGGAGATTTTCCATTTTTTATTGTACTAAGTGCCTTCGTTATCTCTCTTATGTCCAGTTCTCTAGGGGTTTCCTGAATCCTATAGTCTTCTTCCATCTGTTCATTGTCGCCCGAAAATTTATTCCTGTTTTTTGTCAAAAGGTTTTTATAGTAATCGTACCAGCTTTTTATTTGTATTAAGCTTATCCCACTTCTATCTCTGTTCTGGGTTCTCATGTTTTTCAGCATAGACCAAGCTTTGGCTGCTCGTGTGTTTCCCGTGCATTTGTTGATCTCAGCGAACACAGTTTCCCGTTTCTCGTTTTTGGCTTTAGTAACAATTTGTGGGCCTCTTTTCTGTTACTCCAATATAGTTCCCAATCCTCTACTGTTTTAGTTAATATGCATTTATGGTATGATTCTTTCTTTGCTAAGATTAATTTTTCAATTGGTTTTGACCACCATTATGAGAGGTTTCTCATTCGAGAATGTGTTTCTTTCTCCCTAAAGCTTCTTCGGCTGCTTCATGTATACAGGTCTTGATTTTATCATACATCTCTTGTATTCATCGTAATTTATTGGCCAAATGTAGCTGATACAGAAACCTTGGAATCGTCTTATAATCTTCCTAAATTATATTTTGGTACTTTGGCAGTTGATATACCTTCCTATGTCTTACTTAATTAATTTTTTCTACGTTTTCTAAAAGGAATAAATTTTGGATACTAGGAGATAGTGATCAAAGGAACATTCAGCTCTTTTTTTTTACTGTGACATCCATCACTCTTAGTTTGGAGGTTTGTCTACAAATTACATAGTTTATAATTGTCTTTAGACGACGTGTAGGCTGTATCCACGTGAATCGATGTGTTTGAAATACCCGTTAGTTACTTTTAGGGAATTTTGATGGAAAAATTTATTAGTCTTTCTCCGTTGTCGTTTCCGAAGTCTTCTCCATATCTGCCTACTACGGGATCATCTTTTCGTCTAGTTTTTCCGTTGAAATCGCCTATTAATGTAACTTCTTTGCCACCCCTTACAGAATTAAGCAATTTTGTCGGTTCTTCATAAAATTTATATATAACATCTACGGCAGCATATTCGTTAGGTGCATATACCCCAACATTGATGGCTCATCAAATTAAGTTGTACTTTTACAATTCTCTCAATTATTTGCTCCCAAGGGATTATGCACTGTCTAAATTTTTTCTTTATTATTATGGCGACACCACTACGGCTCTTTTCTTCCTTAGGAACTCCGCTATATATACATATGTATTCCTGTTTTTCCTCTGTACCTTGACCTATCTCTTTGGTTTTTGTCTATATTGAATTTTCCTAGTTCTTTTAGGACTTCTTCATATTTATTAGATAAGCTCCGAACGTTTCATGTATCTTCCTATACTCAATATCCGTTTTCGCGTCTGAATTCGTCTTCGGTTTGATCCGTCCTGTTTCCGATGCTTGGCATTAAGAGATTTAACGATTTAGTGCTCCAAGTACTATTTTCTTCCGGTAGACCCACTGTCTTGACTGGACTATAGAGTTTGGTCTACTTTTTTTTATATTTGAGTTTTAGCCCTAGACCAATTGCCGTCGCCACTTCCGACGTTGGTCTACCCGTTGACAGAAGCCCGCTCCGCGTCAAACGTTGTCTAAGTATGCTTAAATCTTTGAATATAAAACCTCAGAAAGGAGTGTCGCCAATTTGTAGCACGTACGTTTTACGTTCTGTGCTATTAAAAATTATACGCCGCTTCCGTTTTAAGCATTTATTTACAACAATTTATCTTAATCTATTTACACAACACAAGAACTATAAAACCCGAACACACATTATTTATAAACTAACAGGACTATTTCTAACAACAGAGATACTTTATTTATTTATACGCGATTTCAAAAATAATTATTTATATGGCTATATTTATTTGTTACACAAGCGTTATTTATCTCGCTAGATTTATGTACACACGGGTTTATTTATATGGCAGCTTCTTCCAAGCTGGAGTCGGCACTCGGACTTCCACTTCGACTTCGACTGTCCTCTTATTTTTTTTTCGGGTATTTATATATGCGCCGGGTGAGTCGTTCCGGAAGCGTCGAGGCCTTGCTCGATCCTTCTCGCAACGCTGACGTGTTCGCGCGCATGGGTCACCAAGGTCGTTTCTCGAAGGGTGTGACTCACCCGTCTGCACGTGAACCGGCTCAAGGTCGTGACACTGCCCCCGTTCTCGAGTGATCGGGACGCTGAGTCATATATTTGCAACGGCTCGGTCACAAGATCGTTACACTGCCCCCGCCTTAGGTCGTTCTGTCCCAGAACGAGTTGCATCGGATGCCTGTCCTCTCGCTCTTATGGTGGTTCAATGGCGGTATTTGCAGACGGTGCCCTTCTCGCACATGGACTGGCTGAAGAAGCAGCAGTCCACCGTGGGCTCAATGTTTTGCAACGGCTGTAACAGCAGACCTCGATATGGATGCTGGTTGTCTTTTGTACTGCCGATCGGTAGGCCATATATTTGCAACGGCCCGGCCCCAAGATCGTTACAATATTATTAAACTACGACGGAAGTCGCCATTTGTAAAACCCAGTGATGGCTCATTATTGTGAATTTCGCGTGGTTGCGCCGGTTTCGCTGTAAACAAACCTATGGTGCAAAATGGTTAGTTGTGCTTCTTGTGGGTGTTCGCAAACACCTACAACTACAAGTAAAAAAACAACGTTCCATCAGTAAGTAATAATTACATCCAATCAGTACAATGTAGGCAATGTACATAACTTAACAAACTTTCACCAGTGGCGTGGTAAGTGTTTTTGAAAAAGGGTTTACTTCTGTACTTCAACTTAACAGTTTTGCTAAGCCTTTGTCGCGTGACGCCACTGGTCAATGTAAGCGGAAACACCTATCCGCCATATTGAAGACCTAACTTGTACCCTATTTATATAGGAAACTCTTTTTCCTGAGGTTTTATATTGAAAGGCTTAAATCGCTATATCTGGCTACCCTCAACTTAGTTTGGTATGTAGGTCCATACAGTTTTCCATGGTGTGGCGCGTGGAGTCATAAGTTGAGAATTGGGTGTCTTGCGAGGATCAGTTGTGTTAAGCCACCCTTCATCTACGAACCATTACATCACATCCACCATCAAGGATACTACCTTGTTACCGTCAAAGTGACTGTAAAAGGGACAAGCAAAGGCAACCGATTTCACTGCCCGAGCTGGTCGTGGGTAAAACAAAAGACTCAAATCTTTAGCTGTAAGAAAATTATGGGCGCCAAATAGCAGGTAACCCAGAACTTTGTTAATCCAAAGGTATACTACAGAATGCGCTACTAACCAAACCTGAAAATTAAAGTCAACGACAAGGGCAAAAATTAAATTCGCAAACGTAGATAGCGAGTCAATATAATTTATCTCAACAAAAGTGCTCGGCGGTACATACATAAATCAATTTCAATAACGGCAAAACCAGATTAAAATATTACATTTCAAATCACAGTAGCATAAATATTAATAAGGATGGTCATCGTAATTATATCAGTAATCAATAACTGCCTAGATGTTTAATACCAATAAGTATTGCAGCAAGAGGTACAAACTGACATGTTTTATTTAACAAATTGAATCTCCGGAGGACTACTAGACAAGGCCTACAACCGCGGCTAAAGTTATTACTATTTAAATTTAGGGTAAGGGGTTAAATGTGACCCCAAATGCTCAAACGCAGGAAACTGTTAGTTAACATTTATATTATTATATTCAAATGATCCTAATGATGCAAGATATTGGTTCAGATAGGGCGCTATACAACCCGGAAGTCGCATGATAATTTATGTAGAATTCATAAATAATACTTCAAAACGTCAGGTAAAGCGGGTTTATTACTGAAATATCTTGTAAGTAATCTTCACGTATATCGGTCATCTTCTGTAAGAACTAGTAACTCTTTGGTAAAAAAAGGATTTATTCTGTTTAATGATTTGGATAATGAAATAAAAAATGCCGTTACTGCAAAAGAATTCAAATATAGATATAAAAATCGGTACATGTTAAGATAAAACTTATTATATTGAAAATAAATTGCTGTTGTTTTATTTTCTAGTTATGATATACACCCATCAGTTGCTCAATTTATTAACTAATTTCTTTTTTGTTAAGCCGTTAGATTGTTTGGTTTATTGTAACATATAATGTGTAAACATTGAATAAATAAACGTTTATTATTATTATATAAAGGTATTGCCTTCACTCAACTCAGCCGAATTATTCGGTCATTAACATGATGTGAATCCAAATTTAAATTAGGTTTATACAATTTCGCTTCACAGCTTCATAAATTAAATGGTAAAATTCACTCCGATGGCATGTGAGGCACAGCCAAGTTATGTAGTAGCTAGGTTATGCTAATAAACTGCGCTACACAGGTAAGTTTCTACGTTTACGCTATTAGCTCTAATAATTTAAGAGGGCAACCTAATGTTTGCTAAATAATATATAATTTGGTATGTGCCAAACACATTAAATAAAAATCGTAATGCAAATTCGTGACATGTACACAAGGGGGGTCTAATTTGTAAGTTAAACTCGAGGCACCTATGATGCAACGCAAGTCGAGCAAGTATACTGGATAAAACAGACATTGGGCAGCTACATAGCAGCTCGTGGACTTGTAGAAAGCCCTGTCGAAGACGTCAAGGAATTTACAGGTGGCGCTAGGACCGTCGATATGCAGGTATCGTATAGGGCTTTGAATAACTTTTAGCGGAGTGGATTGGTTTCAGAGTAACTGCAGGATTGGAGCCTTCTAGCACACGAGTCCCAAGCACGAAAGTCGCAATAAACCCAAGGCTAGAGATGAGCGCGTGTGAATGTTGTGTGTACTGTGTACAATCAATGGCGTGCTGCCTCAGAATTAAGAATTATTTCTATTTTAAGGTTCTATTTAAGGCAGCCAGGAAGCACGAATACAAAAAATGCTCAGTAGCGCATGTAGGAGTAGCACATTTGCTTGCAATATACCACAAAACGCTGAAATCGCATACGCAGCCGCCTGCCCTTCAAATTTGATCATCGGTAATATTTTTTAGTTGGAAATTTATATAGTTTATTAGAAACGTGAAGATATTTTTACCTCTAGTTTAATTTGATTTTTTAAATTATTTAGTGTTACAGTCCACTTGCGAGGGAAGTTCTGGGCATAGCTCTCTACAGATATTTATTGGTTTGAAAATTGAACATTCTCTTCTATCTGAATTTGAATTTTGAAGTAAAAGCTGCAGGTCACGCTGTGAACGTGAGTACACGTGAGCGTAAACATTCGTGGACGTGAGTGTTTAAAGCAAGTGTGAAACGTGCGTGACGTGGGTGAATTTTTACTCACGCGCCCATCTCTACCCAAGGGTACCATGCGTAGGAGCTAAGATTAATTGCACACAATAGAACCAAATCGTAAGGCACAAAAGGGTAGTGTAGGCATACCTCTTTGATGTTCGGCTCCCAGCTTTGCCGAAATGTAATTATGTGCCTGACGCAACTGAATCCAGAACAATGTCTGCTTTGAGAAATTCCCATAAATTTTCCTCAACGGGACGTTATTCAAATATTCCAACCTAAACCGAATCAAAAGCGGGTCTTCTCGAGGAAGGATGCTACCTAAAAACCGGAACGTGGTACGTATTACAAACGTCGTTCACTCAGCAACCTTTCTGCATTAAGGCATGAAGAGAAAATGGACGAAATGGGCTGATAAGGCCTACAAATTTTGAGAAACGAGGAAAATATTGTGTATGCAACCAAAGTAGCACGAGCATGAAGTGAAGCATAACCTGGAGCAAATTAATTAGAAATATGTCTACCTATTAAAACTCAAAAATAAACTGATAGTTCAATTAAAACGTAGACCAAAATTTAGCATTAATAGACGACAACATTTTACTACAGACAATTTCGACAAGTATCTTATTTGCCATTTTAATAGTAATTAAACGATAATTGTATTTGTAATTCATTTAATAAACTTACTTTATTAATACTAAAAACACGTTTAGTATAGTGCTCTTAGTCTCTAGTATTTTTTTATCCTTCATATTAATATTAAATAGAAAACTTTGTGAGTTTTATTTTGCATATTTGAATACATATTTTCTATTTTTAGATGCATATCTCGCCTGCATATTTCGACTCAGTGCATAAACATCCGGCCTTTAGTCATAACACTGTCATAGGTAACTGCATTTTATAACTTTTTCTTATCAACAATACCAAAGAGCAAATTTTAAAGGTAAGTTACCTGTTGTTATAGTAAAACTAATAACTTACCTACCTCTACCAACAACTTGCGTATTATATTTCGCCTTCTTATTATAGGCAGTGAGAAAAAATTTTATTTTTATGATCCTAGGTCTAATTTGTGGCATTTTCTCTTTCCTGGATCTTACCTGTGAAGAAGCATTTCGAATCATGTACCTGTCGGTTGCTTAAGTGGCACACATTCCGTTTTGAAGCGTTAGAAGGAATCGATTGCTATGAGTGCAAGCGAGGCAGACGAGCACGTGTCTTTTATAGATCCGCTTTTAGACGTGAATTTGGTAGCAATGCTCGCCTTTTAAACCAAGTCTTATTTCGCTAAGAGAGAGTCGTTGTGTGAGTAAATGAGAAGGAGAAAACTTTTTTTTCCGTCCTGTCTGGCTTCGTCGTGACATGTGTTCAAGTTTTGGGCTTCTGGTAGAGATTCTTAAGCTTCTTATAAGCAACAAAGTTTTTGCGAGCTGTTTTCCGCCCCGGTTGGGCCTTTAAGCCTGTGTCGAGGTGTTGCGTTTGTTTGTGTTTTAATTAACAGATAGCGGTTGTTACTTTGTGCGTGAGTGCCGCATGTCTACATGTTCCGATATTTGAGTCCTGTCGATTAGAGATCGCAAGTATTGGTGTCTTAAAGTACAAGTGACTTTTTCCGTATTAACTGCACATGTTTGTTGACTGTTGGTCTTGGGGTTGTTAAGTGTCCTCTATGGATGTCGTAGTATGCCGAATGGTTCCCGTTTTATCGCGAAGTGAGCAGCTTCGATTTACGCCGCGTGGCGAATTATTTGTGTGTGAACCTCTTTGGTGGCTTATTTGACATAAGGAAGTTTCGTCTCTCTCGTTTAGAACCCCTGTCGCGTTGTCGCGGACTTCATGTTACCCTTGACTGTGGATGTTAGTATCGACCAGACCCCTTTCGTCGGCCGCATCTCGTTGCTATTTTGTAGTCTCTTCAAGCGTCTTCGTGTAGTACGTATGTTTGGAAGCGACCACCTGCAGCTCCGTTGGACGTCGAATGCAGCTTTGTGAGCTCCTTAAGGTTCCGCATTTACTGTACTAGTCTTATAGTGCCCAGTTTACAGTCCACGTAGGGCGCAAGGTCGAGAAGTGGGAGGAACGATGACTCATAGTTACTAACGGGAGACCTGTAGAGCGTCTCATCCCGTCCATAGCCACTCGACTCGACATTGTAGGCCGCCTGGACCACCTCACCACTCAGCTCGTCACCGGGCACGGAGGATTTGGGGCCTACCTACATCGGATCGGCAAACGCGACAACTCGGCCTGCGCTTGTGGGGATGAGGACACTGCCGAACATGCCATCCTCCGATGCCCACTGGAGCAACAACATCGCGGAGCCGCCGATGCGCGAATGGACGAACGGAGACTCAGATGGCCAACCATGATGGAAGACGCGCGAGCCCTATCAAGAGAGAAGGAGTGGTGGCAGGCCCTGACGGAGTTTGCCTCCTCGGTACAGCGCCTCAGACCTGATCGAGGGTGAGGAGGTAGGCCAAGAGGACCAACACGGAGCGCACACAGCAGCTGTGGGTTAGGTGCGTGAGTGTGAGTGAGTGACAGTACTTGAGACGCTCAGGACGCCGAAGCAACACGGAAGGCGAGTTTTGGGTGCCCTGCACGTTAAGTAGCAGTGGAAGGACGCAGAACAAGACAATAGCAGACTAAGTTAGCGGAGTTTAATATTAAGTTAGAATTAGTTGTAGATTTAGTTTTACAAGATTTGTGTAGTGCCGCAAGGCGGGTCACAGGTTACCTGTATAATGATATTTGGGTAACAATAAATGAACTTTTTGCGTAATGTTGCTGTTAATGTATTATTTACTTTTTGAACCATTGTAGTTGTCAATACGTCGAATCAATCAATTACCGTCAGATTTGATGTTCCTGCTTAACCTAAAGCTGTGGAAGTATGAAGTATGTATAGCATTTAAGCCACGTTTATTTGCTTGCCGTCAAGTATTATTGTTTATGAGTCAATTCTTTAAATATTTAATGTTTCCGAGCCATTTTGTTTATTTGTGTCGATTTTACCGACCATGTCTAGTTTAAACCGTTACATAATAACCCCTACTATTTAATCAGTACTAACCCGTTTCGTTACATTTATTTACTAAACCATTGTTCATTTAAATATCCTTTATCTAATAGACTTGTCTGTCCGGGACGCTGTTTCAGCAGCCAAACCGTAAAAGATAGAGAAAAAAGTTATTAAAGTTATATGTTTGGAATGGTCATGTCAGGTCAGCAACCGAATTTCAGTCACGTGACACTTCCGGTTTTCAAGAAATCACGTGATTTCTCGAAAATCAAAAGTGTCAGTACGCTGTTTCAGCAGCCAAACGGAGCTGCGACCCTCTGCGCTTTAAAACCTCGATCGGTTAGGCAACCACTTTGATAGCTTCCAGAATGTTTCGATGCGGCGTACCACTTTGACACCTTCCAGGTCTGGGTACAGTTTTTATTTAATACGCGTTCTATTTGAAAAATGGTCTTTTTTGTTTTTTTTAAATGAGACATTTGTCTCACTGGGTTGCTAGTTATTGTTAATACAGTTCATTTTCGTTTAACTGTGTTTCTCTTTTTGATGATTACGATATTTGCATACGATTTCGTTTGTGTTTTTCTGTTGTAAAATAAGTTTAGAAAGCTGCATAAAAGTTTTCCCGCAAGGTAAGTCCAACGCTGTTGTTCGTGGCCCGTCGACCAAGCACTGCCAAGGTTGAAGTTAGAAGGTGTACCCATTGGCTTCCACTGTTTCCAATGGGCTCACCAGTGTATTTACCCTATTAGAAAAGTGGTGCACCTTGGCATCTAAGATCTGCTTCTCTTTTATTAGGGCGTTGACCTGTGTTGTCTCGTATTGAACCACCCCAGCTCCACCGAACGACCCCCGCAGCCCCATTTTGTTACGGGCTTGGGGACAGCGGTCATATATAATTCTTTTCCGACATGAGTCATTTTACGCGCTAGTCATTTAGCTACTTAGTGTCATGTCGCAAAGTCCCGCTTCTGTGGTAACAAACTGACGCCTTGCCGTAAAGTAGTGTTTTATGCTGTAACAAGCTGTCACTAATTAGAGATTTGTCGTTAGAGGCGTTTTTGGCCTGTAACAAGGCCAATGGCCTGTAATAATCACAAAGTGGTTCCATGAGTCCTCTTTGCCCTTGGGCCATGTAGGTAGCTAGCCCTAAAAACATTAATTCACTTAGAAATCAAATGTCAAGTTTAACATTTCAGCATACATTTAGTTGCATTCATAAATTGGGAATTACTCCACTACCATACTAGATAAAAAAAAATTTTGATCATACTGTACATACCTATGTCAGTCAGAATTTTTGGTTTGTAATATTTCACTGCAAAGTTTTGGTATTTTTATAAACGTAAAATCTACGTTTCATATTAACCGCTGGTGTAAGAAGCTTTTAATATCAACGACATATCGGGGTCATATAAACACGCTCAATATCCAACACGTTTAATAAACGAAATAATTACGTAAACAGTAAAAAGAATGACTAAAAATCAATGTCCAGTTTATGGTGCATAGAATACAAGATTTAACGTTCCCCAAAATGGATGGATTGTGGGCGGAGCCGCTCAAATTCAAGCAATAAGGAATGGACCCACAAAGGCAACGAATGGTACTACTGAAGTGTATTGTTGAAGACGTTGTCTATGTCAAATTCGAGGTTAGGTTTTGCGTCAGTTGGTGTGAGATTAACGAAAAACCAAACCTGCTAAACTCGAAATTGACATCAACTGACAGTGCCAGTAACAATATACGATCTCGGCCATGGTTGCACCATGATCGCGGTCATGATGGATTTTCTGACTAGACCAATTGGAGATTGGTTGACATCTCCCCTCTTCTTTCTGAACGACTGTGCATCTCCGGGAACGTTTCACCTTGTATTCTTTAAACCATGATCTAGTTCACTTTAAAAAAATTACGTTAACTATTGGACTAAAATTTTATGTTTAATTTTTAACGAATAACTTCTTTTTAACTAGTTATAGGTACGTCTTTTCGAAGTATTTTAAATGTAAGTATGCCTGCTAGGTTAAAAATGCCAATCTTTTTAAATGGATACATGCGACTGCTCTTTCAAAAATCTTCTATTTCCGCCGTGCGTCCATTTAAAACTAAGTTTGGACAACCATTTATCTAAACGAGAGACGAGAGAAAGTACGGAAAATCGTTATCCAATTCTTCTTTTAAACGACGATGCAACGCTTTTGCAGTTACATGCTCTTTAACTAAATAAATTTTTTAAATAGCGTCTTTAATATTATTAAGAGTTGAAGTATTGTTCTAGGTTTTTACGGACATAACTTTCTCCACCATATTTGTAGAATATTCCTAGTTTAATGTTCCATTTCATTTCTCCCAGCAATATAATGTTGTCCGTGACACCTGTAAAGTTTTAGCGGCTCTTTCATAAGTCGATGTCATGGTACAAGTCAATGTCTCACCACGTTTAAAGCATTCACTGTTGAATTTAAAAAGTTCAGAACCTTTAAGGATAAGTTTCTGAGCTTGTTTGCCGTAGCGCATTTTAGATCAGGTATAATAGCTGGCAAATCGAAAACACAAAGTAAATAATAGAAACGCGACACAACAACAACACTAGGATATCGTTTTTTGGAAGTTATTTAAGTTTAAATAACAAAGTGACAAGTTTTGAAGTTTAAAATTTAACACTGACGTTTCAAACTGTGCTTGAGTACGTTAGAATTTTTGCTTTTATTTTATTTCAATTATATTATTGAAACACGAAACTCTTAGTAAGATTATTTTTGAGCTCTTCATACACAATCAGGTAGATATATTTTAATTACCTTTTTGTTCTTGAGCTTTGACGTAATTACTCAAAATATATTTCAAGCACAAAAAGCCGTGTAGAAGCAAAACTTGGTAACATACGCCCATTAAAAGTTAGCCACTTATTGCACTCGGGCGTTGCTAACAAATTTGTTGTAAGGGGAACCTTGAAAAAGTTAGAGATAAATTATTTGGTGAGACCGAGGGCGAATTAACTTTTTTAAGGGCACTGGAAGGCCATAGCTGCGAAATTACGAGGCTGAATTATGGAATTAACTAGGCACACGAGGTATCACCGAAATTAAGTCTGAACGAGAGAAAATGCATTGATTAATGGTTCAGGGCCGAGTAAATTCCTGAAGCCAGGTGTTGCAGACGACGCTCGTCGCCGTAAATGTAAGATGCAGATCATCGGACAAACAAGGCCAAAAGCGATGCCGATGCCTTATTACTATTGTATGGGTTCATAAATTCCGGTGCCAGAAATGACCGACCTTATTTAATTGATATCTGCCTCAGAGTTATTCGATTTATTTGAAAATTGGAATAAACAAAGAGCATCTTTAGATAGCTGATACTTTTAATACCTATTTTAACCCTATACACCTTATACTTATATTAGTAATGAGGTTCCAATACAGCATATAAAATTGATAAATTTTTAAAAGGATTGGTGCAATAATTACAATGAACACTTAGTCTGCTGTTGACATTCCTAGATAATGTTTTTGCTGATTTCATATTTTGAATCAATGTTTCGTTTTTTCTTTGGGCACTTCTCGGGTAATTTTATACAAAAACTGTTGGTATTGCAGTCACACAAGCTGACATTGAATACTCACTTTGCAGAAGGTAGGTTTATATATAATGTATCAACATTTATAATGTAATTAAGACATTGTTTATCTGAATATTCTATTTACAATGAAGTCAGAGCGAGTTCCAAATCTCTCAATTTATTTGAAAAATGTTGCTACAGCGAATGCCCATTAAAGCGATATTGATGATAAGTCAGATGTTTACCAACTTGATGGTGATAGCGACTTCACACGTGGTTTAGCTAAATTAAAGTAAATTCAATGACTTCAGCATATTCAAGATTTCATCTAACGTTAACGTAAGCAGAATACAACAGTTTATATGTACTAATATTTTTAAAAGAACTTGTAATTCTTAAAATAAATCCTAGCATAGAATTTGCTTTATTTGTAACGTTTTCAATATACTTGATAAAAGTTAATTCAGAATCATAGATACTTTCTTGTGCGATCGTCTAGTCATATTTTAAACAAATTAAATATTTTGTAAATCTAATATAACAGCATTTATTTATATTCAGTGGCAAGCAATTAAGAAGGCTCTAAGTCGATAACGTGTCAGGATCCACTTGTAATTTATTTGTTTCGTTTTGGTTTTTTATGACTTGATATATTTTAAGTTTAAGACCATCTGCAAAGAACAAATGACCACATGACAGTATAAATGATAAATAATTAATAAAGACTAGAAACAAAGTTGGTCCGACATGGGAGCCCTGAGGCTCACTAGACGTAACGAAATGAAGATTAGAATTAAAACCGTTTACTACAGCCATATGTATTCTGTTAGTGAGATTCCAAAAATGTTTATAACAATTATTAACAAAGTTTGCAAATGACTTAATATTCCACATTGCTGAGTATACGGCGTCAAGTAGATAAAAATTGATGACATTTAAACAATCATTAGTGATTTTGTAACGCTAGCTCCCGTTTGAATCCGATTAATTCAATATTAAATAATATTTGCTGATTTAAACGTCGCCGACCTTTAGCGTTATCAAGAACCCGGTGTGTTCCAGCGAGATAAGATAGCCAGACCGAAGTTCCGCCCGTGAAAACAGCGCAAACAAAGTGATGACGCGCGCCGTTTCTCCCCACCTAACAGCATTTCAAGGCTTATAAAACTGCTTGCAGAACGCATTTAAAGAGAGATTCCCGAGAGATTTCCCAGAGATACCTGATACTCCTCCAGCAAACACCTAGTTCCCGATCCATCCTTCATCCTGCCCTGTCCAGAGAGTCCCTCCGCCAAGCCGTCCTGAGGCTGAGTTTAATTCAGTGGTTCTATAAGAACGCCTGGAACGCCAGCTAATTAATCCTGAAAATCCCTGACAGCTGAGTTTAATTCAGTGGTTCTTTGAGAACGCCTGGAACGCCAGCTAATTAATCCTGAAAATCCCTGACAGCTGAGTTGAATTCAGTGGTTCTTTGAGAACGCCTGGAACGCCAGCTAATTAATCCTGGAACGCCCGCTAATTAACCCTGAAAATCTCCTACGCCGAAACCCGCTGGTCAAATAGCAATTAACGTAATGTCAAAATCCCAGCTCCCTTGTATTTTAAATTCACCGCCTTGCTATTCAAGTAGAATTAAAAGCTTCAAGCTACCTAATTTGAATTTACCTGAATTAATCCCGGAGAATTGTAGCGGCCGGCTTGCTTGGGAACTCTGCGGGCCGCACCGTTAGCTCCACCACGGAGTTCACTTGCAGGTGGTGAGGATTGTTAACCTCAAAAGTCACGCCGAGCCGGAGTTTCGTTCTATAAGCGAAGCCCCGTCGGGCGGCAAATTCCGCGGAGTATTTCACCACCGAACTGTAGTTATCCGTATAGGGTGAGAACCCGCGTTAGCAGTTTTAATTGTTATTTGTTTACAGAAATCAGAAACCGCAAACCGGCAAATTCCGACGGACTTCACCGCGCCGCCAACAGCGCGCAGTTCAACGCCGTTCGGGAAGCGACGACAATTCTCGACGCTTTCGAAGCGGAGCTCCTAGGAAGTAGACAGACCCTGCCGGCACGGACGTGACGCGGGTTGCAGCAGCCGTAGGAACCGACAACGTTATTTCAGACCAAAAATGTTAATTTTGAACAATAGAAATCTCGTTTATTTCCTTACATGAATATTCACTTATGTACGATAGTTATACAGAATAAATGTTATACAGGATACTCCGTTGGTGTGTTTTGCTTATTTATGGTATATCTGAGCTAGCGATCGAACCTATCTCCGATAATGAGCTAACCCGTGGTAGATAAATAGTACAACCCCTACAAAGAGGGGAAGATATTACATGGCGCGTACGAGCAGGAACGTGAACTCAGATATATGTACATAGATTGGCAAACACACACCTGCAGCTCCAGATGGCGCCCGAGCCCGGTAAACTCTGAAAATACCGAACCAGTAAATTTTGTTGTAATTTGAATAATGCACAAAACCTGTTTCAGCCTAGCCATCCAGGGGAATCTACCAGAGCCCAGAAACCGAGATGTTCCAGTCTAGAATTCCCAGATCCCCGTCCAGGTCCTGTCCGTTCCAGATAAGATCTTTCCGAGATCCCGTCCAGTCCAGAAAATCCTTCTCCCACCCTCAAGGACCAGTGGCTTCACTGCTGGTACGGGATTTTGCGTCCCCGAGGTGCCTTAGCTAAATTGCCGACAATACTACGGACCGCCCGCGTAGTACCGTCTTCTGCAATGCCAGAATAATTTCAGAAGAAATCCGTAGTCCGCAGCCCGTCCGTGAAATGCCAGATGAAGACAATCCTGATGTCTCGTCCGCCGGAATATCTGCAGGTACCCGTGTAAGCACCTGGTGCGCCTGTAAATGAATGAATGTAAATATACATGATTGCCGAATGCGAGTTTAAATGCCGCCCTAGTTAGTGAGAATGCTAGAATGCCAGAATGTTTGCTAGTGCTATCCCGAATGTCATTCTTCCTTTTGGAGCGTGCTCTCTGCCACCGTAAAACCGGATAATGACAGGAGATCGTAGACGAATAGTCGAAGCTCGAAGGAGAGAATGTGTTTTCCGTACCAGAATACCGTCCAGAGAGCGTATTTTAGAATGCGTCCCAGAGCGATCCTGCGCACCGTTTTTTTTGAAATTGTATGCTGGTCTCCGCAGCCTCTACAATTTCCCGAGTAATTGTGTGAGAATGTATGAGTATAGGTTATCCTGAAACCTAGATGTTTCACACGCTGAGAGAATCCCGGAATACTTGAAGGTCGAAACCGCGACTGTACCGGCTCCAGTATTTAAATGTTGAAAGTTTGAACGTTGGCCGAATTGCAAACTGAAACCGCAGTTTTGCAACCGCCTGCAACATAAGTTTGTGTGCACTCCTTGAACGCAGCATTTCGCCCCAGTGCCTGTAAGAAGCGCGCGTTCACTCCGTCGAGTGCACATTTTTGTGCAATAGAATGCACCCCGTGAAATGGCATCCAGGCCATTACCAGAAATATTTTTGTGCAATAGAATGCACCCCGTGAAATGGCATCCAGGCCATTACCAGAAATATTTTTGTGCAATAGAATGCACCCCATGAACTGGCACCTAGGCCATTACTAGGAAAACATTATTCCTGAATGAATGATATCCTGTAGGACCTGTAGGTCGAAACCGCGACGCCGCCGTGTCCTGAAGAGTGCATCTGCATCGCATATGTATGTTCCTCCGCCGACAGAATATAGGTTGAAACCGCAACCTCGGTATTCGACTAGGCCAGAATTTAGAGTACAAATTGTACTCATCCTGTATATAGTTTCGAAAGAAACACCCGTTAAAATTGTACTCATCCTGTATATAGTTTCGAAAGAAACACCCGTTAAAATTGTACTCATCCTGTATATAGTTTCGAAAGAAACACCCGTTAAAATTGTACTCATCCTGTATATAGTTTCTAAAGATTACAATTTTACTCAGCCTGTATATAGTTCCCGATTATCCCCCAGTTTGAATGTTTTCTGTGTCCGGTCTCAATAATCACGAGATCTCCAGGTGATCTCTGCGTTGTTTTGAGAACCCCCTTGAAGGAGGTGCCCACCGAACTCCCGTTTCCTCCGAAGGGACCGGCATATGTAACGCTAGCTCCCGTTTGAATCCGATTAATTCAATATTAAATAATATTTGCTGATTTAAACGTCGCCGACCTTTAGCGTTATCAAGAACCCGGTGTGTTCCAGCGAGATAAGATAGCCAGACCGAAGTTCCGCCCGTGAAAACAGCGCAAACAAAGTGATGACGCGCGCCGTTTCTCCCCACCTAACAGCATTTCAAGGCTTATAAAACTGCTTGCAGAACGCATTTAAAGAGAGATTCCCGAGAGATTTCCCAGAGATACCTGATACTCCTCCAGCAAACACCTAGTTCCCGATCCATCCTTCATCCTGCCCTGTCCAGAGAGTCCCTCCGCCAAGCCGTCCTGAGGCTGAGTTTAATTCAGTGGTTCTATAAGAACGCCTGGAACGCCAGCTAATTAATCCTGAAAATCCCTGACAGCTGAGTTTAATTCAGTGGTTCTTTGAGAACGCCTGGAACGCCAGCTAATTAATCCTGAAAATCCCTGACAGCTGAGTTGAATTCAGTGGTTCTTTGAGAACGCCTGGAACGCCAGCTAATTAATCCTGGAACGCCCGCTAATTAACCCTGAAAATCTCCTACGCCGAAACCCGCTGGTCAAATAGCAATTAACGTAATGTCAAAATCCCAGCTCCCTTGTATTTTAAATTCACCGCCTTGCTATTCAAGTAGAATTAAAAGCTTCAAGCTACCTAATTTGAATTTACCTGAATTAATCCCGGAGAATTGTAGCGGCCGGCTTGCTTGGGAACTCTGCGGGCCGCACCGTTAGCTCCACCACGGAGTTCACTTGCAGGTGGTGAGGATTGTTAACCTCAAAAGTCACGCCGAGCCGGAGTTTCGTTCTATAAGCGAAGCCCCGTCGGGCGGCAAATTCCGCGGAGTATTTCACCACCGAACTGTAGTTATCCGTATAGGGTGAGAACCCGCGTTAGCAGTTTTAATTGTTATTTGTTTACAGAAATCAGAAACCGCAAACCGGCAAATTCCGACGGACTTCACCGCGCCGCCAACAGCGCGCAGTTCAACGCCGTTCGGGAAGCGACGACAATTCTCGACGCTTTCGAAGCGGAGCTCCTAGAAAGTAGACAGACCCTGCCGGCACGGACGTGACGCGGGTTGCAGCAGCCGTAGGAACCGACAACGTTATTTCAGACCAAAAATGTTAATTTTGAACAATAGAAATCTCGTTTATTTCCTTACATGAATATTCACTTATGTACGATAGTTATACAGAATAAATGTTATACAGGATACTCCGTTGGTGTGTTTTGCTTATTTATGGTATATCTGAGCTAGCGATCGAACCTATCTCCGATAATGAGCTAACCCGTGGTAGATAAATAGTACAACCCCTACAAAGAGGGGAAGATATTACATGATTTCACGGGGTGCATTCTATTGCAGGTCGTCTTTGGGACTTCCTGGAGCTCGGGATAGCGCGTCAGCTACATGATTGAGGGCTCCTGTGCGATATTCGACTTCAAAGTCGTATTGCTGAAGTTCCAAAGCCCAGCGGGCCAAACGTGCTGAAGGATTGGGCAGGTTCCTCAGCCATCTTAGGCTACGGTGGTCGGTCACTACCTTAAAGTGGTAGCCCTCTAAGTAGCCTTTAAACTTCTTTATGGCGAAGAGGACGGCCAGGCACTCCAGCTCGGTGGCGGAATACTTTGCTTCCGCCTCGGTTAGGGATCGGCTGGCATAGGCAATGACTCTCTCTTGCTTCTCCAGCACCTGGGTGAGGACGGCTCCTAATCCAGTGGTGCTGGCGTCCGTCTGGAGGACAAAGGGAACGGAGAAATCGGGGCAGGCAAGAATCGGGGCTGAAGTTAGGGCTCTCTTCAGCCCGTCCAGGGCTTCTTGTTGTTTCTCCGTCCATCTGAACTTATTTCCTTTTCGGAGTAGCGTGTTCAGGGGTGATGCGATCTGGGCGAACCCGGGGATAAACTTTCGGTACCACGAGGCCATACCCAAAAAGCGCCTTACAGCCTTCGGCGTCTGGGGGCGGTCCATCTTCAAGATCGCTTCTACTTTTTCGGGATCTGTCTGTATACCGTTCCGGTTGACGACGTGCCCCAGGTATTTCAACTCCGGCTGGCAGAAGTTGCACTTCTCCGGGTGGAGCTGAAGGCCGGCGGACCGAAGTCTCTGAAAAACCACCTGGAGATGTTGTAGATGATCCTGGAACGACTTACTGACGACGATGATGTCGTCCAGGTAGCAAAAGGCATGTGGCTCGAGCTCGGGACCAATGACCTTGTCCAGGAACCTCTGGAACGTGGCTGGTGCCGCCTGGAGGCCGAAGGGGAGGACTTTAAACTGATACAATCTCCTTCCGGGGACGGTGAAGGCGGATATGGGGCGGCTTTCCATGGCAAGCGGGATTTGCCAATAGCCATGCTTTAAATCAAGAGTACTAATGTACCGGGCCCCACGTAGCTTGTTTAGAATCCCATCTATGAAGGGCAGAGGGTAGGCGTCGGCGCAGGTGGCCTCGTTCACCTTCCTATAGTCAACGCAGAAACGATATTGACCTGAAGGTTTCTTAACTAGGACGACAGGAGAGCTGAAAGAACTGCTGGAGGGCTCAATGATCCCGTCTGCCAGCATCTTATCCACCTCCTCGTCGATGATGGCCTGCATCGCCGGGTTTCGCGGGTAGTATCTCTGCTTGATGGGCCCCATGCCTTCTTTCAGGGTGATTTTGTGTTCCACTAAGGTGGTGGGTCCGTTAGCTGTGGGGAATCTACCTAGTTCCTCTTTCAGGAACTCGCCTAACTGTTCAGCCTGGGTGGCGGACAAGGATTTAATGCTTGCGGCGCCTTCTGAGTTCCTTCTAGTATTCAGGACGACTTCCGTTGAACCTAGCGTCATAACCTGGGAGGCGGGGCGTATGACGGCTTCGTACCTACTTAGGAAGTCGAGTCCTAGAATAACGTCGCTGGAGAGGGTGTCCACTACGTTGGCCTGTAGCACATAGGGGTTCTCTTGGATAAAAATGGGGAGTTCATAATGGCCCTGGGTGGCAATCATTTGTCCGTCAGCCAGCTGGACACGGTCTGGGGGATGTGGCTTGTTGACAACACCTTGTTGACTCAGGAACCTCTGGAGAATTTTGCCTATATAGGACTTAGCGGCGCCTGTGTCAATGAGGGCGTTGAACGGTCTTCCCTTAATGACTATAGGGAGGAACAACCGGGCATCTATGGTGGATACTCGCGGCGAGGAGTTCGGTACCTGGTTGTAGAAGTTTCGGACCCGTCGGAGCCACTTGGACCACTCAGGGGGTTGGAGTCGGCTGGTGGAGGCCCTGGCCTTCAGGTGTCGAGGATGCCTCACAGATCTCGACGGCCGGATGCGTTTCCCGGCCTCTTACAGGGGCAATCCCTCGTTAGGGTATCTGGTTTACCGCACCAGGAGCAGAAAAGTTTAGAAGGTCTCTGGCACTGGAACCTTCGGTGGCCTCGCTGCCCACATTTCCAGCAATTCTCAGTGCGGTTATAGGCGGTGCTAGTTGAGGGGGTAGGAGACCTGGGGGCCGATGGCGTACGTGGATTATCCTCCGGGGTTTGTAAGGACGACACGGTGGGTGTCTTGAATCCCTGGGAGAACATGACCTTGGGTTTTGCTGGTTTATACGCCGTCTCCACCATATAGGCCTGACTTGCGGCGGGGGGTGGTTGGAACGAAGCTTGTTCCAGCTGGAGGGCTTCGAATTCTTCTGCCATCTGTACCAACTCGTCCAGCCTATGGAAGTCCTTCCTACGTACATACAATTTATACTCCGGCCGGAGGTTTTCGTATATACGTTCCAACTGCTCGTGTTCTCCGGTGACTCCGAACCTACGTAACAGCGTCTGGAGGGCTGTGACGAAGTCGGCCACGGATTCCTTCTGGCCTTGTGTCCGGTTCCTAATTTCTTCGGCCATCCGGAATTGGAACCTCGGGGGTAAGTATTGGTTATGAAAAGCCGTCACAAAATGGTCCCAGTTTCGCCATTTTTGCTTATTATTTCTGATCCACAATAATGCTTTTCCTTTGAACAGCTCGGGCAAGGCGGTGAGGACTTCCTGTTCCCGGAATTGGTAACATGTGGAGAGTTCCTCGATCCTTTCTAAAAACGAGATGGGGTCGGACGTGCCGTCGAACTTCAGGCCCCATTTCCTGATGCTGTTGCAAATTTGGGCATTATTCAGTCTAGGTGGATCCGGGTTTTGTTCCCGTTCTTCCTGGTGGTTATCTCCACCCTCCACGACTTGACGCTCCTCTTGTGTGTCTTCTTGGGTGTCGTCGTCGTCTTCTTCTCCTGGCCCAGCTCCTTTCAGGTATTGCGACACTTTCTGTCTTAACTGCTGTACAGTGCCTTCTGTTTCCAGGCCTAATCCCGCTGCAAGTCCTCGGAGGTCTTCTACTCGGAGGGTGTAAATCCAGCCTACTTTAATCTTCGGGGGAACCGGTGTGCCGTTGCCATTTCCATTTCCGTCTTCCAGGTTCGCCATGACTCTTGGAGATCAGGTTTTGTATGAAGACTTCTGAAATGTAAAAGCTACACAGTTTTTAATCAAGTTTATTTTCTAGGTTTGCTCGGGCGCCAATCTAGCGGACGTGGGTGTATATTTGCTATTTGTGCATATCTGAGTTCGAGTCCCTGCTCTTAGGACGCCATTGTAACATCCGCCCCTCTTATCAGGGTCCTCCAAAGGAAACGCGTGGCTTCTCGTTTTTCAGGACCGCTTCACAAAGTGGATTGAGGTCCATCCCCTTCGTACCGCTACCGCCAAAGCCGTGAGCCAAGCCCTGAAAGAGAGAATTATTTATCGATTTGGCACACCCAGAATCATAATTTCAGATAATGGACCCCAGTACATTAGCAAGTTATTCAAAGCATTGGCTAAAGAATACGGCATCCAGCACCGACTGACGCCGCCATATACGCCCCAAGCCAACCCGGTGGAGAGGGCTAACAAAGTAGTGGGAACCATCATCGCACAGTTAGCCCGAGGGAAGCAGAAGCAGTGGGATGCCTGGCTACCGGAGATAATGTTTGCCCTCAACACCTCCAAACATGAGTCTACAGGATTCACCCCAGCCCTCCTGAACCTGGGGCGAGAGATGTTGCCGCCACGCACACTACGTGGAGAAGCGGAGCCCGAATTCGACCCTGACGAAGAAGCTCCGACCCCTGAACTGTATCGAGAACAGCTCCGGAAGCTGGAGGATGTAATGGAAGTAGTAAGAAACAATCTGGCCAAGGCCTTTGCTAGGCAGAGCCACCATTACAATCTGAGAAGACGAGAGTATCGGCCCCAGGTAGGCCACCAGGTGTTTAAGAGGGACAGGATACTCTCAGACGCCGCTCAGGGAATTTCGGCGAAGTTGACGGCCAAATACGCAGGGCCCTACGTCATCAAGAAGGTAATCTCCCCTGTAATAGTGGAACTCAGCGATCCCCAAACCGGAAGGGAAGTCGGCAGAGTCCACATCAAGGATATCAAGAAAGCCTTCCAGTAATTTTCCAGTCCACCTGCTAGAAATGTTTTTTAAAAATTTTTACCCCGCACCTGTAGTGAAAACATTTCTAGAAAATTTTTAGTAAACACCTGCAATATTTCGGTTCTAGATAACTGTCCCTCCACCTACAAGGGACCGGAAAGGGTAGTAATTAGGACATCAAGTATATATAGGTCAGTCCAAGGTCCTGCCGTCATTATTCAAGTTATTCCTGAGTGAAGACAAGAATGCCGCCAGTAAGGAATAGTGCGAATGCTCGGCCATCCAGCAGTTGGCCTTACAAGTTAAGGAAGCCTCGTAAAGGCCAGAAAAAAATCCGCCCCTGGAACCCGGGTACATACGACCCGCCGGAGATGCCGACCAGTAACCGATGGTCGCCTTTACCGAGGTGGAGTCCAGTCCCGGCTATGCTCTCACCTCTACCAGCTACACCAGAGAGAAAGGAGCCCGGCAAGCCAGACCCTGTAGAAGGGCTCCAGGTGAGAATCCCGCTCTCTAAGCTCCGCCCTGACCTGGAGGCAGAACTCCGGGAGTTGGCTCTGAAATTTAGGCAACTATTCACCGAGTCCCCGAAGGACCTCGCCACACCTCCAAAGAAGATAGAGGTCGAAGAACTGCCCGCTGATCTAGGCACCCCTAGGGGGCCACTTACGCCCAAGACGCCCTCAACAACTTCCCCAATTATGAAGGCCTTCTTGGCCGAATGCGGTCTAGAGTGGAAACCGAACGAAGTCCCACCAGAGCTTCAGCCAGAAAAGCTATCCGAGGTGCCCGTGGCCGACGCAGTGCTGCCACTCGAGAGGGATGACCTCCTCGGCGAAGTGCTCGTCGAGCTGCAACAACTGAAGTTGCCTGAGCCAGAACTCTCGCCAGCCGTACTTCCGGAACTGCTGCTGGAAACAAAATCCACGTCGACGCCAGCCACAGTACCTAGACGACGACGACGACACCCGCGAACTATACGTATCAAATTACCAGGAGGAAAAACGCTGCGAGTAAAGAGGAAAGACGCCATCCAGCTAGGCTTAATCCAGAATTCGCAAAGGCCGATGTAATTAAACAACCTAGGAGCTACATTTCTACACTCTCCAGGCACCTAGGGCCCCGGGGATTGAAACCGCAATTCCCAAGTCTATCCTGAAGACGCTCCAGGTGATTCCCTGCGGTGTAGAATCGACCTCCTTGGAGAGGATGCCCACCAAACTCCCATCTCCTCCGAAGAGACCGGCATATGTAACGCTAAGCTTCCGTTTGATTGGCATTAATCGAATATTAAATAATATTTGCCAACTTAAACGTCGCGACCTCTAGCGTTATCAAAGGCCGCGGTGTGTTCCAGTAAGATAAGACAGCTCCGACCGTGATAACAGCAAGGGACAAAGGTATGACGTACGCTTCCTCCCCACTTAATGGCTTTACAAAGCATATAAAAGGACCAGCACGGCTCATTTTGGGAGAGATTTTTATTACAGAGACTTTCCTTCCGATGGGTTGTCCTTCCAGAGAGTCCCTCCACCAAGCCGTCCTGAGACTGAGTTTAATTCAGTGGTTCTTTGCGAACGCCTGGAACGCCAGCTAATTAATCCTGAAAATCCCCGACAGCTGAGTTTAATTCAGTGGTTCTTTACGAACGCCTGGAACGCCAGCTAATTAATCCTGAAAATCCCCGACAGCTGAGTTTAATTCAGTGGTTCTTTACGAACGCCTGGAACGCCAGCTAATTAATTCTGAAAATCCCTGACAGCTGAGTTTAATTCAGTGGTTCTTTGTGAACGCCTGGAACGCCAGCTAATTAACCCTGGAACGCCCGCTAATTAATCCTGAAAATCTCCTACGCCGAAACCCGCTGGTCAAATAGCAATTAACGTAATGTCAAAATCCCAGCTCCCTTGTATTTTAAATTCACCGCCTTGCTATTCAAGTAGAATTAGAAGCAATCGCCAACGTAACATTTAAAATCCCAGTTCCCTTGTATTTTAAATTCACCGCCTTGCTATTCAAGTAGAATTAGAAGCAATCGCCAACGTAACATTTAAAATCCCAGTTCCCTTGTATTTTAAATTCACCGCCTTGCTATTCAAGTAGAATTAGAAGCAATCGCCAACGTAACATTTAAAATCCCAGTTCCCTTGTATTTTAAATTCACCGCCGTGCTATTCAAGCAAAATTAAAAGCTTCAAGCTACCTAATTTGAATTTACCTGAATTAATCCGTGAGAATTGTGGTGGCCGTCTTGCTTGGGAGCTCCGCGGGCCGCACCGTTAGCTCCACCACGGAGCTCACTTGCAGGTGGTGAGGATTGTTAACCTCAAAAGTCACGCCGAACCGGAGCTTCGTTCTTCAAACGAAATTCCCGTCGTGCGGCGAATTCTTCAGAGTATTTCACCCCCGAACTATGGTTACACGTTTAGGGTGAAAACCCGCATTAGCAGGTTTAATTGTTATTTGTTTACAGAAAACAGAAACCGCAAACCGGCAAATTCCGATGGACTTCACCGCGCCGCCAACAGCGCGCAGTTCAACGCCGTTCGGGAAGCGACGACAATTCTCGACGCTTTCGAAGCGGAGCTCCTAGGAAGTAGACCGACCCTGCCAGCACGGACGTGACGCGGGTTGCAGCAACCGCAGGGACAAACAGCGATATTTCAAGTCAATAATGTTAATTTTGGACAATAGAGTTCTCGTTTATTTTCTTACATGAATATTTTATTTATGTACAATAGATATATAGAATAAATGTTATACAGGATACTCCGTTGGTGTGTTTTGCTTATTTATGGTATATCTGAGCTAGCGATCGAACCTATCTCCGATAATGAGCTAACCCGTGGTAGATAAATAGTACAACCCCTACAAAGAGGGGAAGATATTACATGGCGCCCGAGCAGGGACTCTCTGGAAGGACAACCCATCGGAAGGAAAGTCTCTGTAATAAAAATCTCTCCCAAAATGAGCCGTGCTGGTCCTTTTATATGCTTTGTAAAGCCATTAAGTGGGGAGGAAGCGTACGTCATACCTTTGTCCCTTGCTGTTATCACGGTCGGAGCTGTCTTATCTTACTGGAACACACCGCGGCCTTTGATAACGCTAGAGGTCGCGACGTTTAAGTTGGCAAATATTATTTAATATTCGATTAATGCCAATCAAACGGAAGCTTAGCGTTACAATTTAGGTTAAACATTAACTAAATATAGTCAATGTAATTGATTAATTAAACTTTTATAAGGAAACAATTGAAAGACATCTTACTTTGATGAAACAAGCTGCCAGAATAAGGAAAAGTGCAAGCTGTCAAATGTATGCGTACGCATATTGAACTTGTCGTCAGGTCCGTATTTCGGAAAATTTTGGATGAGACGAAATAATTAAAATTTAAATAAATTTAGAGGAAACTACAAATTCGAAAGAAACAGTTTTACTCAATTAAAAAAAATGTTGGTGTCATTTAATAAATTATAGATTTTATTGTTATATTTTGATTTATTTAAGATTACTGTGTTTTCGGTTTTGTCAGCAGTAATTATAATCAAATCTTGATTGCTTTTAAGGAATGTTTTAGTTTCTGCAATTTTTTTAGTTAATTCATTGTTGTATTATTGCTGTTCAAAAGTTAATTTTAAATTATTATTGTTTTTGTGGTTGGTTAGCATATTGCAAATGTTTGCTCGTAGTGAGTTTTGATTTTGTATTGTTAAATTTATAACAGTCTGATCTTACTAATTATTTGCTTATTTTCGTGAAATAAATAATTACCATTGTTAAGGAAATTTTCCAAGAAAATTTTACAGCCAGATAGCCAGATGCCAGGGTTCAGTCTGTTCAACTCAAATATACAATCAAGTACACATCAAATAAAGCGGTTTATTTTATATACCTATTTACAGTTTAAAATAATAACTAAAATATTCCATGTATTTTCAAATAAAGGATCTGGATTTTAATGTTTTCTTAGCGCCTACTGGGTTAGGCAAGCCATGATACTTCCTCGGTCGTACAATCTCGTGCGTAGAACGGGAGAGCTCGTAGTTCGGAGAGCTTCCTCTACTCGGCTAAACTGGAAACAGAAACCAGGTTAAGTTTATTTACTTTTATCGTGGGCATGAAATAAAGTTATATTTGTTTTTATTTCGGGGGTGTTGAGATTGACCTTGATGTAAAGCGTAATCCCGGTGCGTCGAAGCTATCCTGCAGTGCCCGTAAACTCTCGTGTGATAAGTGAAAAGACGGCGGAATTAAATATTATCTGTGCCAACTGATGAGTTTTAAGCCAAATTTACGTTTTCAAGCTGTTACTTAAATTCAAGGGGGCTTCTAGATAATAACTGGGAGCTCTCTAGTTACCTTATTCAAGGTGAGTAAAACCTCCTTTAAGCTACATGAATTACTTCTAGTTTAAAGCTAACCTCACAATTTTCGGCTTAGATCTCGGGAAGATTATATACTGTTAATTGGGGCACTGCGGAAGGCTTAGGAAATCTGCAGAACGAGATTCCTCCAGGTGAGTGAAGCTCTGAATCTTTACGGGTACGGTAATTACGGGGGTTTCGTTGCGGGCACCTAACCTCACAAATGGTTTAAGTTTCTGCCAAGACCTGAGGGGCCTCGCTTTTTGAATGAATTACGTGAATGTTTTCGGGAAGCGGTTTCGAGGAGGCCTAAAACCCTTAACAGGCGTATACATCAACGAGCCACGTACGAGTTTTAGACAACGTCGAATTCAAAGAGTAAAAGTATCCAAACCATAGACAGGCGTATAAAACAACGACCCACGTCTGAGTTTTAGACAAGATAACTCCTGAATTGACTCGGGGGAGACCACAGGCATTTAATTCAATTGGCCACTTTAATCTCTAGCAGGAATTTGGGAATTTCTGGGAAAGATTGGTTCCAAGACTGAAAGTCAAAAGGTTTCTCGGACGGGACCAGGACGAGCCCTAGGAGGCCCAAGGCGGGAGCGCCGCTTCGGAACACTGGATGCAAGTTCTCCTCACAACGTACGATACCTCTTATTTATACCTTACCATACGCCGTAATTTGTGCAGGATTTTAGGCAGGGATGCGCTGAACGACGACGGCTCGTGACCTCTGCGCACCTCGATTGTTTCTTCGTGCCTCGGCGATGCTTTCGGACAATTTGTGACGAAGTTTTGGCGGCGGTCAAATTCGAACGTATTCCAATGCGTAAAAATACGATTTCGGCCGGCGCTAACGTCACACAAGCCCCTTCCTATAGAGGAAACAGCCGGTGGGTGGACGTCTTCTTCATGGGATTACACCTTTTGGCTAGGAAAACACCTGGGAATCCCGGAATTCTCGGCACACAACTCAGACAACATACATTTTAGGGAACGCGGAAGTTATGGGAGTAACCGGCGTTTCTTCTGGCAGTGTCTACTAGGTGAGTATACTTTTGTAATACTTTCAACTGGGGGAGATATAAGGATCGCGGTTTCGACCTATACTCCTTTCAGGACTTCTCGGCAAAAAAACCAGTTCGGAAAGCTAGGACAGACAACTGCTAATATGCAAGGGAAACTTGCTTGCAGTTTCTGGTCAACAGGCGGTTGTTGTGGCATTAATTTCCACCTGGATCTTCACTGGATTCAATTTCACAGGAAACATTCAGGAAAATTTTCAGGTTGTACTCCGGTACGGGTTGCATACAATTCCACAGGTTCATACTCTACAAATGCACGTTTTCTTATAGGCACTAAGGCGAAAGCGTGATCATTCTCAGGAGACATTCAACAACATGCATGCAATTAATAATACTGGCGGGTACAACGGTTACGGACAGGACTGGTAATTTTTCAGAATTTTCTGAATAAGCGGAATGAAATTTCATGGACTGCATTCAACCACGTGAACGCAGTTTCAGGCTAGATGAGACTAAAGACTTCGCGGTATCGAATCATTTGTCTTCTCATACATTATTTCTACGGGCTCATAAAATTCTACGGGGTGCATTCTAAAAGAAATGCTACTTACGGATACTGAGCTCGCGGTATCGACTCGCATTCATTCAGGTTTTGTTCAATCGTTCAATCAAAGGTTACGGGATTAACCGACTTTCTCACAATATTTGAACTTTAACTGAAAGAAATTAGTAGTGATTGCGGAGACCAACTTACAATTTCATGGACATTTTGTATGTTTGCACGTTACCTCGGTTCTGCGAAGATGGCTTCAACTTTGAAGATCTTGCACTGGACGTGATTTACCTGAAGGGTTCGCGTTCCAAAGACTTCTCGCGAGGGAGGTTGTGCTGCAGGATAGCACGATGCCCCACGTTTCTTGTAGCTGGCTGTACTTCTCAGGGTAAAGCTGTATACCAGGAGACGTCTCGGGAGGAAGTTTTTATGGAGGAAACTTACGAACTCGGGGATGATCTGGACTCCAAAACGTAGTACTGTGCTCAAATCTGATTTCCGGACTTCAGCTGGGGCTGTTGTACCTTCTGGAATCTCTGGGACCATTTGGAGGCGACCTAGTTGCGTAGATGCCCTGGCCTTCGACGGTCGGACTCTTCCAACGGCCTGGACTTCAAACAGGAGCTATCTATGAAGAGGGTTTCTTCCTTTTCATATTTGGAATCAACATCTTTCTGGAGGTTTCTAGTTTTCTGGTGTTGGACAAGCTGGTGGCCTCTATGGGGCCGTTTTCCAACATTTCTGCAAGTAGTTACAGGCGGTTCTGGCGGCGGTAACATCTGGTTCTGGTGCATGTCTGTGGACGCGGTTTGTACAACATTTAAAATAATTAATTATACTTTAACTGATAACTAATTATTTTTCAGGTAAAACTGCTCGAGCGCCACTTGGATCTGCTGGACTTGCTGGTGAAGCGGATAAATTACTTGACTATATACTTGAGTTTATGTCCCTGCTCGCGCTGGCCATATAATAGTCTGATCTTACTAATTATTTGCTTATTTTCGAGCAATAAATAATTACCATTGTTAAGGAAATTTTCCAAGAAAATTTTACAGCCAGATAGCAGATGCCAGGGTTCAGTCTGTTCAACTCAAATATACAATCAAGTACACATCAAATAAAGCGGTTTATTTTATATACCTATTTACAGTTTAAAATAATAACTAAAATATTCCATGTATTTTCAAATAAAGGATCTGGATTTTAATGTTTTCTTAGCGCCTACTGGGTTAGACAAGCCACGATACTTCCTCGGTTGTACAATCTCGTGCGTAGAACGGGAGAAAAAATTTATAATAAGCTGATATTTTCTGAATCGACAGTTAATGGGGGTCGCAATACAGGATCGAAAAGTTCCCATCCATAACTGGTGAGCTTCATCTGTTTTTCACCCCTATAATGACACCGCGCTGGTTTTCTATAATATCTTGTAAATGTGATGTTCTACGACAAAAATAGAGGTATTGAAAAATATTTAGAATTAAATTTTCTATAAAACGTTTTCTAGGTCACTTGCAGATTATTAAGGGTTTTTACGTTAATCGACCGCAAACTTAGGGGTAGGTAACAAAAACGCTTTTGGATGGCAACACAATATTTCTCCAGCTTTAGTAATATTCTGTTTTGTAGCATTCGGTTAAATTATATAGAATTTAATAAGAACCAAAAATAATCATTAGCGAATCCTAAACCAAACTCGTTTCCACACCACCCAGGAGGTAGAGTTTGCCGGTGCGTTTTTTTATGTGGTTTCCCCTTGAGATTTAATCCACTAAAGGCATTTATTCTTCCTCAAATTCAATTTCGTTGGTACGTTCCGCATTAAAGCATCCTTGTCAGTGACAGTTCATACACATAACCGAACATTTTAAACCAACCTTGAAACATCCGCATCGCTTTCCGGAGCTCATTTTGCAGGCACACGAAATTAACTCTAAAATTGATAAGGGAACTGGTGCTTTAGTAGTCAAAACAGGTACTAAAAAAAATATCACCTGATTTCTTCCATCCTCATTCTTCTGGCTGTAAAACATTTCCATGCCAAGCCTGAATTTGGTGGTAAACCCCCAACGAATGTTGTTGCAAAGCTGCAAACGTCAGGGGTAACCTTGCCAAAGTAACCGTTTGACTAGAATTGCCTACCGAGGTGGTGAAGAAGCTGTTTTTTGTCAAGTTTTCAGTCATCTCATCTTGAAGATTTATCATGTCTTGCAAATAAAGTTGACATGATTTTGCATACAAAAAGTGTCCACTGGCATGAAAGATTGCCAACATGGCTCTGATGCAATCGAAATGGAGATCACAGTTTCCCATATGTTCTGCCTGAATGAAGTGCATGGCTATTGAAATAAGCTTAAAATACTGCAACCAAAGTTGGGCAGTTTTGCCTCTCTCCCCAAGTTGATTTAAATGCTCGATAAAGTAAAGTTTGAGCTTAGCCGTTATGCCATCGCTATCATAACATCGAATGCCGGTGTTTGCTCCAAGAGACCAATTAAATACTTTTTGTCTGGATCCTCAAATGGGATTTCCTCAAAAATGATTGTTGACAGTGCCGAATAGGTTAAAATATGTGCCCGAACCGCACGAGCATAAGCATGACCGGGCATCATGTGTGGAACCGATGCAGGTTGGTAAACTGTTGCCCATAATTCCAAAAGTCCACTATTTCCCATTATAAACCAAACTGAACCTAATTAGGACATTCACAGGTGGAAACCGCCCAATCTTACTACAACGTTTGTTAGGTTCTCTGATGAATTATTTTTCTCGGATGCTACTATATCTCTTGCCTTCCAATACAAAGGTTGGTCAAATGTAACAAAGCATGTTCGTTGGTTGCGCAATCTCGTTTCGTCGGCTGCGTACTTGAGAAAAGTGTTATTGACAAAGGGTAAGGCAAGGACTTGTGACTTTTCGTATGGTAAATTATGAGTTGCTCTGTGTATAAAGCCTTACCGTGACGGCAAAGATAATTTTTTATAAAAAGTTCCAAATATCCAAAGAAAGTCGTTATCTGAGGGTTTGGAAACTCGAGTAGACGCTGTATTTGCAATTTCATTCGATGAAATGACTGTGGCAGACTTAATAATTTTTTTTCTAACGGCTTTATATGGAGGAACACAATGCATTCCGCCCATTGCGTGGAAATTTCCTTCGCCAGTCATTGTATTAATATCCGGTTTTCAATATTTTACAGCGGATTCTTCAAATAACGAAATGTCTTTATGAGAGGACAAAATCCTAAGCTCGAAACTGCTACGGTTCATTTGAAATATTATCGGGTTGCGTTTTATTCGATTAAGTACCGTGTTCAATGTAATGAGACTTTCATTTTTCTTTAACCCTACAATTTACGATTTATTAACATAAAAAGTAATAAAAATATCGATACATACCATAACTTCTTTTTTGTAGAGAATTTTGTAACAAAACTTTTTTTATACTTATGTTTTTTCCCTAAGATAAACTGTTTAAGAGATATTGTAAAAAAACCAGTGCGGTGTCCCTCAAGAAAGTGAGAGAGGGATGAAGCTTACCTCTTTGGGGTGGGAACTTTTTTGATATGTATTCCTACACACATAAGCTAACTATCCTAGAAATTTCAGCTTATTTAATTTTTTTTTCTATTCCACATAAATTTGACTAATTTCCGTGTACTATTACTTCTTTTTCAACATCAACCGCGTGTCAATTTGGTCTTTCACCATCATGACCTTTCTGTGGTTGTAAATTCCCAGTCTCTCTCCCCAGTTGAATAACCCGGAGAAATATATTTTTGGGGGTCGATTTATTTGTAAATTTTTCCAAATACATACGCCTTAGTCGTGTAGCACTTTCATCGGCAACTCAATCAATTATTATCATGTCCATGTATTCATCGTTAGTGTAGTTCACCATTTTATCCGAAATAATAACGTAATAGCAACCACTAATAACAAATCTTAAATTTAATGTGTTCAAGTTTACGGAAATGTCAATTTGACACATTCCTAAATTTCAAAGGCAACTTGACTATTATTTCTTTATTATTCAGCAGCTCCCATTACTTGCTACAAAAATTATTGTGCATTAAAAGGAAAAATTAAGAAACCGTAACTTCTATTTTACATTTATTTTATTTTTTTTAAATAAATGTGGTTGAATTAACTCAAATATTCCCAATTTAAATTTAAAACATAAATTATCCACACAATTTCCGAACAACTATTTCTTATTTATTAAGTAAGCTTTAACTCGTAACTGTTTAGTTATTGAGATTTTCTAAAAATTTTATTAATAAAAAATGTTTACTTTAGTCTTCTCTATCTACCCCAAAAATCTCCTCCGTGCGTTATAATTTACGTTGTATATAAAAATAAATGTTGATTGTGTTTGTCCCGTATACGTTCCTATACCATTCATCCGATTGCGATGAAACTTTCGTGAGTTTCTATGTGCTCGTTCGCGAAGGTTTCTGAATTAGTACAACCATTGTTTTCGGTGTATGAGTGCAGAACTGAATTGAATCAAATACAAACAGCGGCATTTCAGTTCGTGTGAGACATAACAAGTGGTGTTGATTGTAAAATTCCAATTGCCGGTCGACATTAGAGAATAGATGTCACACGCATTTTCTTGGCATTTTCCAAGTGAATTTGTAATAGTCGTCACAAGGCATTAATTTCTCTGTCAAATCAATTATGTTACCCAAACGACAAGCGATTTGTGGATCTACATCTCAAGCACGAAAGGAAAGGGCATAACTTTGAACAAAACGAAACACATTCTCATCACAAATTGTTCTATGAGCATTTGGATTTTATGACCTGTTATCAAACCTTACAAATGACTACCATTTTCTTCATTGCATCCTGTCAAAACTTATAACGCTTTAAAAATGATATTATTCCTCCGAGCCCTTTATATTGTAATGATGCCCTTAACTATAAACACTTTAGTAAAAATGTAAATAAATAGAGCGTATCACCACAACTTGTAACGCTAGCTTCCGCAGAAATTATAATTAAACATTGAACAATGTATATAATTTATGCATCGCCCTTCTAAGCGTTATCACAGGTTACATCTCGCCGACGTCCTAGGAAGAGATAAGCATACGCCAGTCCCGTCTGCGACGAAGTTACAAATAAACAATCTACTCCCCGCCCTCCCACCTAATATGTCCGAAGTGGTTGTTTCGATATCACGAGGAGAAGGTATAAAGGCAGCTCCGCGACCAGTTCACAAAGATAATTCCCGAATAATTCTCAGATATTCTGAGCCTACCTGTCCCTGTCCCGTCCTGATCCTGCCCACTTCTAGACAAAGGCTTATTTTTATTTTATTTCTGAAATTTTGAAGCTTCCTGTTCCAAACCTACCTGTAATCAGTTTTGAATCGAAGACTCCAAAGGGAGACCGCTTTCTGATTATTCAACCTGAATATTCCCCTCCTGAGATTAGTTTTGAAACGAAGACTCTTTTGAGGGACCGTTTAAAGATATATAAATTCGAATATTTCCGTTCGAAATCAGTGTATACAAATAGCCCACTTCCCGTCTCCTGAAATCTGCAAACACACTCGGAAACCTGATTGAATCGAAGACTCTTTTGAAAAGCCGATTTCACGTTTCAGTTAATAATTACGGATGCAGACCTCGCGGTGTAATTGATCCCGAAATAAACATATCAGATCTCATATTACAAGACTTCGTGACCATCTGACTGTGTACTAATCGTTTTTAACTACAGATATTTACGTAACAGAAAGAGTTCTCCAGGAGAGTGGGGAATCGTCCGCAGCACCACAAGGCTAAGCTGCACCGTGGAAAACATCCCCGCAGACCAGGAGCGTCCGCAACCACCTCGAGGTCATTCGCCCGCTCTCCAGCTAAATCTCAACGGACGATTATTGCCCCCCGCTCAACAACGTCGCGACCTCGGATAAAGCTTGGCGACTTTTGCAATCCCGCCTGAAGTGTAAGCACCCGTTGAGATAACCTAATTACTTTTGTGTTTACAGCCCCACACATGTTTAAAACCGGGCCGAATTTGAGCTTAACGGTCTGCTCATTCAGCCCATTATCGGCCGCTCGAGTTCACGGGCAGCTGCGTTCCGCAAAGCAGAACGGGGAACGAGAGGTATCGCGGACGCACATCCCATGCACAGACGTAAGACAGGTTGCAGCCGAGTTAGGATAACGAAGACCAACGCCTCCGAATGAATTGTGTATTTAGTATAATATACATTTTATTTTAATTGTACAGATAGATAAACAAAACAAACTATCTAAGGTAGTATCCTGGTGTTTGTTTGCTAATTATATATATATATTTATATATATATTGCTATATAGCCCCTATTATGGAAACTATGCATTCAATGTATTTCTTTTTATATCACAATGATATCTACTATAATCAAGACCTCTTATCTTTTCGGGCTGGGTTCATCAAATCTAGTATGCTATTTACTGTAGCAATGAAACTTTATAACCTCAAATTCTTTGAATTAATTTAATGTTTAAATGTCAAATTTTACTTTTCAAATTTACTACACCAAGGTGTACTGACAATTGTGCTTTTACATTTGACGTTTACTATTAATTGACTCTACTAGATAATTATTGCTTCAGTTTTTGTTACTTGCTTTCAAAATTGACAGTTATTCAAGACTTCGATGTCAACTTAATCTAACAAACCTGTTTTTTATTGCTTATGTCCTTACCACGAACAACACTCACCACTAAAGCCTTTCTCGAACAGATTGCAACGTCCAAAACACCAAACAGCTAACCCTTCCTTGGTCCTGTCAACTGATGTTGGCTCCAAATTCCTGTTCTGCTAGTCTCCGATGTCACAACAAGCTACTACGTTTAGCCCTGCGATTTACTGAAAAAGAACACTTCTCCTAGCTGCTACTGCTCTTTGTGGTACAACCATCATAGCTATTGGCTCCTCTTGTATGTCTACACCATCAATCCAAATCTTAGCAATGTCCTACTTGCTCGTTCACGTCCAAACAACTTATCTGCTTCCAAAACTTCGCTGGTCGCTGCTGCAGTCCACAGTCCTGCTATCTGGTACTGGCAACCACTAGATCTGCTCTTCACACGAACTATTGTCCTGGTAAGTTACTCTCGTTCTATTAATTTTCAAATATTAAGTTTGTCCCATTTATTTCAGGCACGCTGACGGCTCAAACTCCATGCACCAAGTATCTATCCAATTCCACAAACAACCAATATGAAATTACTTCTTATTTGTAGTTTAATACAATAAATCCATTATCCATCGATGATTATTAATTCTTGTAAACCAATATTACAATAACTGTTTATCTTTGCTTCTTGTGATACTATTCACAATACCATATTATATTTAAGCAATTTATGCAGAAATTCAATTTATTTTCAATATTAAATTTTCCAGAAATTTTATTACATCTGCTTTTGTGAGTACTGTTTAGGTAACTGCTTTATAAACAAATTTTTTTTATCTACTAGTAACCATTATTTATACACACTATTTAATTAATTTAAATAATAACAATACATAATTTGCTTAACAAACACAATTGTCGATGTAACCTTAGTTTGAATTTATTTTCCTTAATTATTAATTTCAATGCATTCAAATCAGCCTACCAGTATTTTATGAATCCCAATGAATAACTCAACCAGAGTTGTTTTTCATCAATTAATTTTAAAATTTTATATCTATTAAGACTCAATTTCTGTAACTGTCCAAATATAGTCGTTCAATTTTCAACATTCCTTTATTATGATTTCTGCCCATATCATGTATCATAACATTATATATATATATATGTATATATATATATATACTTATAAACGGTATGCTATTGAGCCCGATAGGTCTTCGGGCCGCTGATGATCCCGGCCTAAGGAAACAAGCTAGAAGAGAATGGGTTACATATTTTTGTTTCGTTGCATAACACCAGTCGAGGCATTCACAGAGGGGTAAAGATTTCTAAGAAATGCAGATTTTAGGTATAAACGTGTTCCTGTGAATCCCAGATATAGAAATGGTACTCTATGGAGCCCATTTATATATTTAACTATTTTAAGCGTACGTTAGTAAGCCCGACACCGTTGCCAAAATCTGTGGTGCCGGCCGGGTTCGCGCCTAAATACCGGATAACGAATTGCTGGCTGGCCCTTTTCGTATTGCGTATTTAGTAATAGTGGGCTTATATTAGTCAAATTAATATATTGCTAGGTTTTACAATGTCCAGTAATCGTGGGGAAAAATTCTTGCTCTTGCTCTAAAATCATGCAAGTGATATGCTACACCTTGTGTTATTATTAATAACAATTAATATCCTTATAAGCTGGGACGTCGCTGCGCTCCTCAAAGATATTGCATAAACTAGACTTGTAATGCAGTTAATTTAATTAAATGACTTATTCTATCTCAAGTTTTTATTAAAATAATATTATTTTTACTAAGCAACGAAAACATCCAAAAAACCGGTAAAATATAAATTATTTTCAAATCAGAGCTCGATATGCAGTTGCAAGATATGCTTTAATAATAATTAATACTTTACTCCAGTTAGTTAGAGATGTTTTGGTAGGATTAGTAAATATTTTGCCGCTATTAATAGCTTTCACGAAAGTATATGGTTGATTACTTACGAAATTTATTTTTCTACAGTATTTTCAATATTTTTAGTGACCTTTATTCCAAAACTATTCATAATTTTGATTGAAATTTGTTAAATACAATGACGGCAGTGTGGTCGTGTTTCAAATTTCGCCAGTGATTTTACTGGAGCAAGCTAACCCTTGCGCGGTTTTTTTTTATCGAATTATTGCACACTGTGAACGATTTTATCAAGTTATTGCGGTTTTGATCGGTTTATATGATTGCTACACGTACGAAGAAAACAATTACTTATTATATCCAAAATGCAAATTTTTTATGGGATATTTTTACTAAGCAACGAAAACCTCCGTAAATGTGGTCAACTATAAATCAATCTCAAAGAAAAGTACAAAACTAAAGCGAGGGATTTTATTTAATAATAATTTATTTTGTAATCTAGTAATAATATTGATGTTTGAAGTGAATTCGTTAATATGTTGCCAAATTCCAGATGTTAATTATAACGTAAACGGTAGTGGTACATACGGAATAGAGGAATACAATGTACTTTTCGGTGGGAGTGATAATCCAATCTCAATTTTTCATTTAAATATAAGGAGTATAAATAAACATTTTGATGAGTTTTTACTACTATTGCAATCGCTTGAAACCGAGTTTGATATTATCGTGCTCACTGAGACTTGGCAAATTCATTATGATCTGAACCAATTTTTATTACCGAAATACAAATTGCATTATAATAACGGACGTTTCAATCAAAACTATGGAGTAGTAATTTATGTTAGGGATTGTATTATCTATTATAAAGTTGAAATAATTGAGGGTAATTTTGGTTCCAATTTTATTCGTATATGTGGTGATAAAGATAATTTATCATTTGGTGCTACTGCTGCCTATCGATCACCTTCTAGCAATGAAAATGAGTTTTTGCAAGATCTTGAAAGGATTTTGCCGGGATTTAATCAAAATATTGAAATTTTTGTTGGTGATATTAATATCGATATCTTGGACAATGATAATAGTATATTGACAGGGAATTATTTAAATTTACTTCATGAATTCCGCTAACTTATCTGCAAATACCAACGAGGGTAACAACAACTACTACATCCTGTATTGATCATATTTTTATTCGCTGTCAGGATCAGTTGTTGAGTTGTCTGTATCCTGTGGTAGTCGAGTCGCAAGTTACTGACCATTATTCTACTGTATTAATAATTAAAAATGGCGATATAACAAAAAATGTGTCAGTGTCTCCAAAGACAAGTATTAATACTATAACAAAAATTGATTTTGAAAAGTTATCTAATATAATTTCAAAAGAAAACTGGATTGATGTACTAGACACGCAGGATGCAGATAATGCATCTCAACTCTTTGTTGATAAATTAAAAATTTTTATTTCAAATTGTGAAACTAGCGTGAAAATCAAATCTAAATTCAAAAAATTAAAGCCATGGATGACAAATGGACTGTTAAACTCCCTTAGAGTGAGGGATAAATTAAGTAAACGAGTATTGCGTAACCCCAATGATAATGAGCCTTTTCAACATTACAAAATGTATAGAAATTGTTTAACTAGATTAATTAGAATTGGTAAAGACAATTATTACAAAAAGAAATTAACCCTCGTTAATGGAAATTTGAGAAAAACATGGCAGGTGATCAATGAAGTTACTAATTCACCAACTAAGGGTGAACATATTGATTCTGTACTAGACGATACAGGAAATTTATTAAGGAATGATGCAGATAAGGCTAATTATTTTAACAAATACTTTCAAAATGTTGCCATTAATATGGCGGAGGCGATAGATAACACCAACAATAAACACAGTTTCTCCGATACGTGTATCCTTAACTCAATATTTTTATTACCTGTTACTGATTGTGAAGTAGAAAGAGAGATAAATACTTTAAAAAACTTACATTCTTTTGGAATTGACGGTTTATCAAACTATTTAATAAAACATATATTTCCTTTTATAATAAAACCGTTAGTTCACATTATTAATCTATGTTTTAGATTGGGTAAATTTCCTGAAATATTTAAAACGGCTTTAATAATTGCTTTATATAAATCTAAAGAGAAGGATAATGTGAATAATTACCGACCTATATCACTCACGAATAGTGTAGGTAAAATCATAGAAAAACAGATTAGTAAACTTTTTGGAGAAATTTAATATATTATCGAAAGCACAATATGGCTTTAGAGATAATATGAGTACTAATGATGCTATTTTTGATTTAACCAGAACTATTTATAAAAATTTAGACAATAATAAAAAGACCTTGGCTGTCTTTCTTGATCATGCGAAGGCATTTGATACTGTGTCTCATCGGGTTCTCTTATGCAAATTAGAAAATATTAGAATAAGAGGTCCCGCAAATGATTTTATAAAGTCATATTTGGAAGACAGAAAGCAAATTGTTAAAGTCAATGGTGCCATCAGCAATGAATTACAAGTTGAGATGGGTGTGCCGCAGGGAACTGTATTAGGGCCCATTCTTTTTCTTATATATATCAATGATTTAACTAAGCTTGAAGTAAATGCTAACGTTATTTCATTTGTTGATGATACTGTGATTGTTTTTGCATCGGAGAACTACGATGAGCTACTGCAGAAGGTTGAATACGGCATGGCTTTAATAAAAAGTCAACTGGATTGCGATTTACTATCATTAAAATTATCAAAAACTCATTTTATTAACTTTTCCTTATCAAATTCGCATACACAGCCAATTACAGAAATCGTTCTTCTTCAGTTAAACTGTTTAAAACACAACAAAGTCAATTGCAAATGTACACAAACTATAAAAGCAGTTTTTCAGGTGAAATATTAAGGAATAATTATTGATTCGATACTTAAATGGAAAGAGCATGTTGATGGATTAGTCAAAAAAAATAGAAAGATAACGTACAAATTTAAATTGCTCAAAAATATTTTACAACTTAACACTATTAAAAGCGTTTATTTCGCTCTAGTTCAGTCTGTAATTCAATATGGAATTATTGGCTGGGGTGGAATTGCAAACTGTTATTTATACCCACTAGAAATTTTACAAAAACGTATTATAAAAGTCATATTTAATAAAGACTTTAGTTATCCAACTGATATTCTTTATTCCGAAGCAAACATTTTTTCTGTTCGACAATTGTTTTTACAATCAATTGCTATATTTGTTTATAAAAATAAACAACACTTTAGCGTCTTGTCTCATGAGCACGATACAAGAAGTAAGAAGAAATGTAATCTTTTAATCCTAAAACAAGTACAGCACACTCCCAAAAACATGCATATTACCTTTGTGTCAAATTGTTTAACCTTGTTCCGGTGAGATTAAATCTTCTTACTCATTAAATTCTTTTAAAAATAAAATTAAAAATGGACAAAAGAAGTGGGACTGGATTATTACTCCTATTGATAAATTTGGTAAATTGATTTGTTGGTTTGATGTATGAACATATATATTGTTTAATTTGTTAAAGTGTTTTGGTTGCTGTCATTACAGTAATATAGTTAGGTTTTTTATTGTTTAACGGCCACGCGCAAGCTTTGCTTCTGTGGCCATAATGTTTATATACAATTTTTTTTTATATGTAATAATAATGATACCAATAATGTATTAATAAGAGACAATAAACAATAAACAATATTAAAATCTTACACAGGATATACGGCTGATTACTTATGGAATGGAATTGTCTACACTATCGTCAATAGTTATAATAATTTTTGTTTCAAAACTACTCATTACTTTATTTACAATTTGGAAAATAAAAGTTGATTTTATTTATCTGGTTTTGTTTGTTGTCTTGGCGGGAGTGTTCATGTTACATCTCACCTGTGACCTCACGGGCTAATCACTTTGCGGTTCTTTTATCGAATTATTGCACACTGCATTTATTGTTTTATCGTTGGCGCCTAAATTCCAGATAACGAACTGCACGGCTGCCCTTTTTGTGCTCACTTAGTAATAGTGGGATTATGGTATACAAATAAGAACTTTTTATGTTAGTCTCTTTCTTACTTATGCATTCTGTTTGTTTTTGTTCTAGCTATCTCATTGCCGTTATATTTAATTATGGGCCAATCGGTATAATGAATAAAGCTTTATACCAAAAGAAATTACATAAGAGTTGGCCATGGAAAGCAAAACTAATGTCAACAGGAAGCTGTAGAGACGGCAAACTTTAGAATTTCCATAGCAGATTAGAATATAAGCTTATGACAAATGTCAACAACAATGACAGTTAATGAATGTTAAAGCTTGCTGTTTGCATTACTTTTAGTTTCCATGGCCAACCTTTATGTAATTTTTTTAACACTATCCACATTATTTTCAGCAAATTTAGTTTTTTCGAATTTATTAAATACTTACAGTAGTTTTAATAGTAATAAGTAATAATAAATATATGCAGTATTGGTGATGTGTAACACTAACAAATTTAGTCGTTTACATTAACAATTTAACATTTGATTAACAAAGACTTATAAACTGAAA
Organism: Agriotes lineatus; assembly: GCA_940337035.1. Classification (NCBI taxonomy): domain Eukaryota; kingdom Metazoa; phylum Arthropoda; class Insecta; order Coleoptera; family Elateridae; genus Agriotes; species Agriotes lineatus. The sequence goes on along the minus strand of CALNHX010002950.1, from coordinate 81,301 downwards.
TTTTGAAATAAACTAGTAAGACGTAGGTTTGAGCAACATCTTCCATGTGATTGATTTTACTTGGCACAGTAAAAATCTACTTACCTCGTACATTACGTGACTGATAAACTGCTAACTCACTTTTAAGAAAAAATGTCTCATTTGTGTAAATAATCCCACCGCCAAACAAACCCAAACAGCTGAAAATCAAATTGGAGACTCATTTTTTATGAAAATACCTGGCATAATGTGTGCATTTCATCACGTTTATTTAGTGTTTAAACAGTGCTCGTTTAGAATAAGTTATTGTTTTGAAAACATCTGTAAAGGGCTTTACTCAGAACTCTCGCAAGTGGACGTTGTCACACTAAATAATTTTTAAAATCAAAGAAAACTAAGGGTAAAAATGCATTCACGTTTCTCATAATACTGAAATAATAAAAGAAAACACTTGATAATCCAAATAACATCAATTTTCAAATTAAGAGGAAAACTACCGGCGGTCGATTCGAACGGCAGCGGCTGCGAACGCTATTCTAATGTTTGGAAGGATATTGCAAGTACATTTCCCGTTCCCTACATGCGCCATGGAGTACTCCTAGCGTCCTTGCGTGGAGGCTGTCTTAAATATAATGCATTTTTTGTTGGCCCTTTTTCTGTTTTGCAACATTTATCCTGCATCTCTTGAGTATCACTTTCGTCAACGGTAAAGCCTGAGGTATGTGCAAATTACTACTTTGATGTATTTCTCAGTTAAAAAATCTGGTGTGATACTCACTCAACTTCCTTTTACAGTGATGTTACAATTAGCCAAAATTTTGATTTTTAATTTCTAAGCATTTGTCAAAATTTTTCGAAAAATTGCAAATTCTACAAAAACTGTACAAAATAGAGAGTTAGTTAAAGAGACAATTTTTTTCTAGAATTTCAAGCTGAATTAAAAAATGTAATAATATACCGGGTGTTGTATTTAAAATAGGAGTTAATAAAAAAATAGAAAAAAAACAAAAGAAACCCATTTTAGAAGTATTCAACTGCAAAATCACCTATCTCACATCAATACACATTAAAAATGTAATAAAAATATAAAGTTTGAAAAAATCGTTAAGCCGTTTTTGAAAAAATCGAAAAAAAATGAAAAATCGTAAGAGTAAACACCTACTTCCGGTTATGCGATTTTCTTCAAAAGCTTGCTGTCTCATCTATATAGTACATAAAACGTATATATGAAGTTTCAATGCCATACCTCTTTTCGTTTTTGAGATATTCTGTTCACAGGCACACAGACAGACATACAGACAGACAGACAGACAGACACACAGATAGACGGACAGACTAATGAAAAGAAATATGTTTTTCGGGATCAGGGGACTCTAAAACGGGAAGATCTGTTAAAAACTCAATTTCGAGTTTTTGGGGTGAATCCAATTCTTCCTTTATCGTAAAAGGAAGTAAAAAATCTGGTGTGATACACGCACACAACTTCCTTTTACAGTAATCTTATAATTAGCCAAAAATTTGATTTTAAATTTTTAAGCATTTGTCAAAATTTTCAAAAATTACAAATTTTACAAAAACGGTACAAAATAGAGTGTTAGTTCAAGAGACAAATTTTTTCTAGAATTTCAAGCTGAATTCGAAAATGTAATAATATACCGGGTGTTCTATTTAAAATAGGAGTTAATAAAAAAATAGAAAAAAAACAAAAGAAAACCATTTTAGAAGTATTCAACTGGAAAATCACCTATCTCACATCAATACACATTAAAAATGTAATGAAACTGTAAAGTTAAAAAAAATCGTTAGAGCCGTTTTTGAAAAAATCGAAAAAAACTGAAAAATCACAAGAGTAAACACCTACTTCCGGTTATGCGATTTTCTTCAAAAGCTTTCTGTCGCATCTACATAGTACACAAAACTTATATATGAAGTTTCAACGCCATACCTCTTACTGTTTTTGAGATATTCTGTTCACAGACAGACACACAGACAGACAGACACACAGACAGACCAATGAAAAAAAATATGTTTTTTGGGATCAGGGGACTCTAAAACGTGAAGATCTGTTGAAAACTCAATTTCGAATTTTTGGGTGAATCCAATACTTCCTTTATTGTAAAAGGAAGTAAAAACTAAACAAGATTTTATATTTTAAGGTGCTCACCCTATATTTATTTCTTCGAAATTTTCTCGATTTCATTCCAGGTAGACATATAATCTGCATGCACAATATCGTCTTCCTCGTTCCTAGTTTTTGAATTATACAGCCAACAGACTGACAGACAGACGGAATTGAGAAAACCGTTTTTTCGTCATCTAGGAACCCTTCGTCTGTTAGACGAGGGTAGTAAAAATCTCAAATAAATATACAGCAAATAAGATAAAATTAGAGTTCCGATATGGTACCAGAATTGAGACAACGCAAATGTCAGCCGCCATTACTGTTCCAAAAATAAATGATAGAATACAAGGCCAGAGTTGTCTTTCTTAGTATGTGTCACCTATTATCCATTCACAAAGCTCATGACCTGTCAATGTCAAATTTTTTAAATATTTGTTGAGTGTATCTGGAAATTACAGTTTTTTTGGGAATGTACTTCGGATCTAGTGATTTCTAGTTATATTTAAACTTAAGGTTATGTTACATGTGTCAAAAGTCAAAACTAATTTCTTCTAGTTTTTCCTTGTAATAATCAACTATAGCAGTTTTTCCCTTTCCAATAATAAAACCCTCTATCGTTTCTGTTCATCAATTGAAATATATGCACAAAAATAAAGGAATTTGGGTGATTATTATTTTACAAGAAAGTGTGACATAAGTCACGTTTTTAAACTTCAAACATTTCAGTGCTGCCAAAATCAGCAAGCAGAAGTTCCATAACAGAATTTAAACAAGGTACCAACTTAACAGCGTTTTGACAGTTCACGAGTTTTGTGAATGGATAGTATAAATTTAATTACTTGTCAGTATGACAATGCCAAAAAAAGGTTAATTTAAAGCGTTTATGAAAACTACACTGGTAGGTATCTACTACGGATCCTGTCTAAGTAATCTTGAGAAAGAGTTGAGACAACGCAAACGCAGTAGGTACAGCATTGGATTTTAGTTTTCGTTTGCCACCCAGACGAACCTTTTCCCACCGAGTTTAGTTCTACTTGTGAGTGTTCAGTTTATATTTTTGAACTATTCAGCTCTTCGCTTCTCGTTTTTGGGAATCTGTGTCAATGGATATAAAGCCCCATTCGAATCTACTTTTGAAGAAAAAAATGCAACAACCCGTATTTCAAAAACTGTAGAAAAATAATTATTTAGGTAACTAATTTTTAAGTAAATTCCACATAAGTACTTATATATATACTTACAACTCTGCAAGATATGCTATTTAAAGAACTATTGTCAGGTAGAAATGGAACACATAATAATACATTTATATCAATCAGTGTTAGACCTAAAGTCAAATAAAAATTTGTCAAATGTGACATTCTCAGAACTGGTTTCTACAGTAACTATAGAACTTAAATCTGGCGCATGCGCAGTGGATCACAACCAATCAGCATCTATTCCCGACTTGTCTCCACTCTTATAATATTTAGGAACTCTAGATAAATGAGCGCTCTCGTATGTTTCAATATGTTTCTTAGCTAGAAGTCAACATCGTCGATTTTAACAATACCTACTAGGTTAAGGGTTCCGGTAACCCAAAATTGTAGTATGTAGTAATAATGCTGTATATGCTTATAAAAATCCAGTTTTAAAATTGCAAATTTTATTAAAACCATTATTTTCTGCAAATCAATAAAAATGAAGCACGGGGTGGGCCACCACACGATCTTTTATTACTGCTTGTAAAATTTAATTTTAAAATTTTTTCAAAACTATTTCTAAAAACCTTGTTTGAGAAAACTCATAGACAATTACGTAATTTATAACACCTTTTCAATAGCTATTGATATAAGTATAAGAAGTACATGATGTAGGGCATTATTTGACGAATTTCTTTTATAACCAAGCGAGGTCAGTAAAGAGGACGAGTCATAAAGTCATATTATGTACGAGTTGTATACAAAGCTGTATGTTCACTTCTAAAATCTAAAAAAGTCGGGTTTATAGATTTGATGTCTATTCTGTGACAGAAAAGACTTGACATTAGAGTACCTTTACAGATATTGAAATGCATATATTTTGACATTGACAACTGATGTAATAATTATTTATGGTTACGTGTGTTATATTACAAATAATCCACGAGAGAAAAGAGGAGCCCTCGAAGCCGCCAGGACAAATTGAAAAGTGCCGAGAGGTCAAATACATTTATAATTCGAGTCGTGACGTAAATGATTCAACTGTGGATAATAATAACTTGATCGTCCTGTACAATGCAAAATTATATTCAATTCTTATAATTACATTAACCAATAAATACCTTAAAAAACATACATTTTATACTGACAGCCATGAAAAGTCATAGTGACAATTTGGAAAGTGATTCGTGTTATACGTTTGGCAGTATTGAAGTGTATTGTCAGACCTGGCTTTTATTTCACTAGTGGGTTATGATTTAACTCAGTAGTGGGTTATGGGCTACTTCAGAGATCTAAAATCGATCTAGTAATAATCTTATAACTAGGAGGTGTTAGATAGTACTAGTAAGATAGAGTACTTACTTTTATAGTGCTAGCAAGATAATATAGGTAAACTTTATTTTACTAGTACTATATATAACTACTTTACTGCCTAGAAATTATGTCATAAACAGTATCTTATAATACTCGTACATAAAACATTTTATTCTCATTAATTTTTGGCCGTTTATTTATAAAAATTAGGTCTTGCGATTTTTTCAAAATCTATAATTTTTCCCAAAACACCTTTTAAACAAACGCTGTAGATAATTATATAAAATGCGACGTTCTTTCACAGAATTGTGTTTTCATACGACAACTATAACAAATTTGAGAACATTTTGCAAAAATATAATTTTGCGCTTTTTTCAAAAAAAAACTTTTTGAACGAAAAGTGACAGATATTAGTATAATATAGGTTCTTGTTTTAAGGAATTTTGTTTTAATCCAGCAATTATAAAAATTTTGAGCAAGTTTTTCTAAAATGTTAGTTTTGCTCTTTAAAAATTATAAGTACTTTTCACAAAAAATTTAAACAAAGGTTGTAGATAAAATATATTTTTATCCAACAATTATAAAAATTTGAGGATATTTATGTGACTATTCAACACTATAATATATAAGCCAATCACATTGCAGACATTTGCTTTTTTCAACCAATAACAGCAGTATATCAGTGAATATTGGGCACCATGCAAAATATTCACAAAACAATGTACGTACTCAAAAAATAAATAACCTTGTTGCGAAGTATCGCTTAGCAACGATGTTCTGTCCTTAGTGATATCGCTAGGTTAAGTAACACTAAACCCCATCAAACTGTGTGGCTTCTTTTAAAATTTTAAAATGCTGTGTTTTGGAAGTATTAAGCTGAATTTAATTGAGAATGAATAATTATATTAATTTTTGGATTATTTTTCAATACAGTTAATCGTTATGTATTAAGATTGTTAAATAGTCGTCCCAAATACAACTCGAAGTGGATATATTTTTTTTAAATATTTTACCATTTCCAAAGAAATTATTGCAAATTTCACTCAACAAAATCACATTTAAATGTCACATTTTTGATGTAATTTTGTATCGTGAAATTTAAACGCAATAATTTACATGGAAACGACAAAATATTTGTCAAAAATATATCCACTGCTTGTGGTATTACCCTTGAGAATTTAATTGTGCGATTTTCTCAAAAGCTATGTTTTTCACAAAAAAACGTTAAACAAAACTTGTATTCAATGACAATATATGTTATTCTAAAAAATAGTGTTACCAAAATTATAAAAATTTACTGGAAACGGAAAAATGCTTGACTAAAGTACCACTTTTGTTAGGCTGAGTTTATCAAATATTCACTGTAATATCCGAAACTATATAAGAAACGCAGATATATTTTCAAGCCTATTTATTATACCGTCTGTGCTGTAGAGAGTATACAAACAGATTCACAGACAGAAATCACCTCGAACACCACTTTTTCTGAATCATAAGAGACGAAAACGGATATTTCCGCAAAAATCTCGAGTGTGAAATTTTTGATGATTACTATAAAATATCTATTTATGCAACAAGTGCTAAAAGTCGGCTTCGTTTCATAATTTTCATGTCTCGTGCATAAACGAGTTTTAGCACGAGTTGCATACAATATTTTATCTACGACCTTAATTTTACTGTTATTAACCCATAAATATCGATTTAACAAAGGTTTTCATCTACGGCACTTCTAAGATAAAGTAAATTATTTTTATTTACACGGTATTAATGTTTTACGTACGTATCTGTATGAATACGTTTTGAAGCCCATTATGTATATTTATTATATATATCAATTCGTTGTGAAGCCCAACAGCGTTGTGACATGTCGGGCTTAATAACGAGCGTTTACATATTTTTATATACTGTATATAAAACATTCCAAAAGCGCCCCCTACACTCGATATTGCAGAACTACTCCATGTATATCGACCATACTACCGGTCATTACTGAGCCCACCGCAAAAATTTGTGTACTGCATCTTTGAGGCATTTCTAACCAATTGGTGATGATATACACTGGGGTACGTTGTTGAGCCAAACGCGGGCTCATCAGCGTTGAAAATGGCTTAACCAGGTACTATTCATATATTCAGCGGGCCTAACTATGACCGTTTACAAGTCTCTCTCTATATATATATATATATATATATATATATATATATATATTAAAGGTAAACATTTCAGGGTGTCATACCGCTTAATAAATTTGAAGATTTCTTCAACTGGTTGAAGAACATCTTGAATGGCGTTTGGGGTTGGACGACGTTTCGACGAAATCACATTCGTCATTTTCAAGTCCTTGTAGTCCGGGTTTGGCTTCTAGTTATGCGGCAACACGACGGACTGTCAACTTGATGCACAGCTGACTGAAAAATTCACCCTGAAATGTTTACCTTTAATACATATCAGCCGCAAAAACCTTCGTAATATTATATATATATATATATATATATATATATATATATATATATATATATAAAATGTGAGTGTTAATGTCAAAATAGCAATTGAGTATTCAATTTTGATGGTTGAGTTCAATATTAATAAAGTTAAAGCCAAAGTTATATTTGACAAATGTGCTTGCTATAATAATAAGGAATTGTAGCATGAAATAATTAGGACATTTAATATTTTTTAAGAGGGCAGGAATAATTGTAACTACCAGAGATATAAAAATTTGTTTAGACAGTAAGAATGAGTTCCTAGCAAGTTTTCGTAGCGTTAACACGTATCGAGAACCGGCTCAGCGAGTGCGATATTAAATATTAAATCTTTGGAAGATAACTTCCCGCATTGGTGCACAGTGATAAGAAATCATAGCCAGGTGCCTGGAAATAAACCAGGTACGCAAATTATGATATTAATTATAGTTTAAACAATGTTACCGATTGGAAATGTCCCCGGACCGGTTAACAATATGAATAATCCACAAATTTATCAACATTCCCCCATGCAATGGCAAACATCTGTAAACGACCAATTCGTATCACCAATCGTTCAACCAACAGCAGTCCAACAACAAATGCCAATTAACTGTCTTATGCCTGCAATGCAACAAAATAGTTTACCCTTCAATAACGCCGGCACAGGTATAGCAGGCGACGGCCGCCAGCTGCAGCGCATGACATCCACCAGCGAGGACGAAGAAGCGTCACAATCTAATAGCACAAACGAATGGCAAAAGATAAGAAGTACAAAAAGGAAAAAAGTATACAGCGCCAAGCAAAATAATGAGAAAGATAAAATTGAAATAAGTAATCGATTTAACCCGTTAGAAAATGCAACTGTTGTTTCTACGGAAGAACGTTCCAGCACTACAAAAATACAGAAACCGCCTCCAATATTTGTACACGGCGTGCTAAACTATAACGAGATGGTGAAACGAATAAAAGACGTAGTCGAAACTGAACAATATTATACAAAAAGTCTAACTAACAACGTAGTCAAAATAAATTGCGGAACACCTGACACCTACCGCAAACTCGTTAGAGAATTTAAAGAAAAAAATTACTACCATCATGCATACCAATTAAAAGAGGAAAGAGCTTACAGAATTGTGATCAAATACCTTCACCACTCAACAAGCACAGACTCTATCAAACAAGAATTGAATGACTTGGGACACAACGTTCGGAATGTAATCAACGTCCGCCATAGAGTTACTAAGCCGCTAAATCTGTTTTTTGTGTATTTGGAGCCTGCCGAAAACAACAAAGACGTGTACAAAATAACGGGACTTCAGAATCGAATCATACAGATCGAACCTTCACGGACAACCAAAAATGTCATAATCCAGTGTATGAGATGTCAACAGTACGGACACTCGAAATCATATTGTAACAAACCGTACGTTTGTGTCAAATGTGGAGGACCTCACAGCACTACAGATTGCAAAAAAAAAACTAAGGACACTCCAGCAAAATGTGCATTATGCGAGGGCAGCCATCCTGCTAACTATAAAGGATGCGAGCACTACCACAACCTCATTCACGGAAGCAGAAATACAACCACTACCCATCAACCACCGCTATACACAAACTCATACACAAAACACCTACAGTCTACGCCCTTCTCACAACAAACAAGTTATGCAAACATAGTCAAAACTAACACTAACCAAGTGGACGACACAGCCATCACATTAACAACAATTCTTGACGAATTCAAAAGTATCTTTAACCAACTACTACAACAAAACAGCATGGTACTCAACATGCTCACCAAGCTAGTGCATAAAATAAATTAAAAATGGCGAAATTCTTACGAATAGCCGAATGGAATGCCAACGGTCTTCCACGACATAAAGACGAGGTAACACTATTTTTGAACCACAACCTAATCGACGTGCTTCTAATAAGTGAAACGCATTTTACTAACAGAAGCTTTTTCAAAATACCTCATTACAACCTCTACTATACGAATCATCCCGATGGCACTGCACACGGAGGGACAGCAATACTCATAAAGGAGACTATAGAACACTACGAATTACTTAAATATGAAACGAACCACATTCAAGCAACATCGGTCAAAGTGAAAACCCTACCGTACGAATTAACTATTTCAGCTGTCTATTGTCCTCCTCGACACAACGTGCAGAGACAACACTATGACAGTTTCTTCAAAACTCTTGGTCAGAGGTTTATAGCTGGAGGAGATTACAATTGCAAAAATATCCTCTGGGGTTCACGTCTAACAACCACTAAAGGCCGTGAACTAGCCCACACCCTTCAAAGTAATAATTACTCCTTCATATCGACGGGCTCACCAACATACTGGCCTACCGACGTAAACAAAGTACCCGACTTACTCGACTTCTTTGTAACCAGTGGGATTTCAACAACCTACACAGACATAATTTCAAGTTATGACCTAAGCTCCGACCATAGTCCAATAATCGCAACATTAAGTACAACAGTTATAACTAAAAAAGTAGCCCCTCGATTACATACCACTAAAACAGACTGGAATACTTATCGGCATATCATACAAGATATTATAAACTTATCCGTTAGACTGCAAACACCCGAAGATATTGAAACTGAAACCGATTTGTTCATTAATTCGTTGCAGCATGCTGCTAAACTTGCTACCCCAAATATCAAACCTAAAGTAACAGCCCAAAACATACCCTACGAAATCAAAAGATTAGTTGCTGCGAAAAGACGAGCTAGATCATTTTGGCAGAGAACACATACGCCAGACAGTAGAAGGAACTATAACCGAATAAGCAACGAGCTGAAACTAAAACTACAAGAAGCCAGGAATGCTTTCTTCGAACAATATGTTTCTAGCTTTCCAGGCACGATAACTCCATATGGATACCAATACAAAACAAAAAGAAACCTAAAACACCATTACCACCAATACGCAAGAACTCAACACCTCCAGGGCCGTGGGCAAAAAGTGCCAAGGAAAAAGCTGAACTGTTCGCAGAATATCTTTCCGAAGTGTTCACACCACACAACAACGATCCGAATCCAGAAGTTGAACAGGAGTTAGCAACCCCTATACAAGAGCAAGAACCTGTCAAGCCACTCACCCCAAAAGAAGTACGGGATAAAATAAGCATACTCAATGAGAAGAAGGCACCAGGGGTGGACTTAATTACTGCAAAAATGTTAAAAGAACTACCGCGGAAAGGACTCGTGAAACTGATGTATCTGTTTAATGCCATCTTACGACTTAACTACTGGCCTAGATCGCTAAAGATTGCTCAAATCATAATGATCCCTAAAGCCGGAAAAAAAACCAACTGCCGTTTCATCTTACCGACCAATAAGTTTACTATCGCTAATTTCAAAGCTCTTAGAAAAGCTAATTCTCAAACGAATTTACCTACAGACGCTCTAATGCCAGACCATCAGTTTGGATTCCGCCACGCCCACTCTACAGTGCAACAGTGCCACCGCATTACACACATTATCAACTATGCACTGGAAAACAAACAGTTCTGCACAGCCGCGTTCTTAGATGCAAGCCAGGCTTTCGACAAAGTCTGGCATCCAGGCCTGCTATACAAAACCAGGCACATTCTTCCACGTCACTTCAATCTGTTGAATTCTAATAATATGAGTTTATTTATTTCAATGAAATACATAAATACATAAATGAAATACATAAATGTACTGTATAAGCCTATTGTTCAACATTACTGAGGTATTCCTTTAACATTCTTTTAAAACTATTTATATTATTAGCCTGTTTTATATTGATCGGTAGTGTATTGTAATCGTTAAATCCCTTATAAAATAGGGAATTCATAGTTTGTGTTAAATTCTGTTTTGTGATATATAAGTTTTGTTTATTTCGTGTGTCATGTCTATGAATTTGTGACCCTATGGTAATATAGTTATTAAGGTATCCCAGCAGTAAGTTGTTCTTAATTTTATATACAAAAGTTAACATATTAAATCTTAGATGAGTTGCAATGGGCCACCAACATAACGCATGTAACATAAATTCAATTGGTGTGTACCTATTGCATCTCAAAATAATCCTCATACCTTTATTCTGCAATATTTGTAATTTAGAAAGTTCATATTTACCAAGAAAATATAATAGAGTAGGACAGTACTCAAAATGTGGCCTAATAATTGTATTGTATACCGTGATTTTAGAATATATCGACAACTGACTAGATAGCCTAGAATAGAAGAACATTTTCTTCGAAATTTTATTTTGAATATATTCAGAGTGCCTACTAAGAGTTAGATGGTTGTCGATAATAAAACCCAAGTATTTAATTTCTTCCACAACTTGAATATCTTCTCCATAAATCTGAACTTTTACACGATTTTTGTCAACCTTTTTATAATTCGATTTTGTGCAAATTACCATTGCCTTCGTTTTGGCAGTGTTTAGTTATAGTTTATTTGTATTTAAATACTTGGTAATTTTTTCCAGTTCCACATTAATCTTGTCAATAGCGACATTCAAATTTTCATGTGATACCGCTAGTAACGTATGGTCTGCGAATAGGTTAATAAATTCACAATTACAACTTTTTACAATATCATTAATATAAATAATGAACAACAATGGCCCCAATACACTACCCTGAGGAACACCATGGTTTGTTACAATTTGGCTAGAGAAAGTTTCATTAATCTTAGTAACCTGATACCTATTTTCTAAGTAACTTATAAACCATTTCAAGACATTACCACCAATACCATAGGACTTAATCTTATGAATTAAAATATTCCTATCAATTGTTTCAAACGCTCGCTTTAGGTCTAAAAAATTGCGACAGTATATAGATTGTTATCAATTGCTTTCTTTCATTGAGAAATAGTAAGCTGAAGCGCACTTTCACAAGAATGATTAGACCTAAAGCCAGATTGATTAGCTATAAATAAATTATTTCGGTTAAAATATGATAGAATTTGTTCATATACACATTTTTCAAGCATTTTTTCTAAATATGGCAAGGTATTAATTGGTCTAAAATTAAGCGCTTATCTGCACAACCGAGTATTCGAAACTAAGGTCAATGGAGCAACCTCAAACCGTTTTCCTATCCAATCAGGAATACCTCAGGGAAGCATCCTTGGCCCTCTACTGTACGTCCTCTACACATCCGATATACCAACAAGAGACACAGCCATCGGTACTTTCGCAGATGACACAGCTATCTTTTCAACGAACCACGATCCTATAGCTGCATCAACCAACCTCCAAGAGCACCTAGACCTCCTAGGTGGATGGTTACAGAAGTGGAAAATCAAAATTAACGAATCCAAATCGACACACGTCACATTTACGCTTCGTCAAGGTACTTGCCCTCGCATCAACCTAAATCAAGTCAAAATACCTCAGCAAGAAGTAGTCAAATACCTAGGACTTCAATTCGACTCTAAACTAACCTGGAAACATCACATTCAAACGAAACGAAAACAAATTGATCTCAGAATTAAACTGGCTGATAGGTCGGAAATCTTACTTGTCCCTGGACAACAAAGTTTTGATATACAAAGCCATCATAAAGCCAATATGGACTTATGGGATCGAGTTATGGGGTTGTGCTAGCAAGTTCAATACCGCTATTCTGCAAAGAAGCCAATCAAAGATTCTACGAGCCATTGCCGACGCACCCTGGTATGTCTCAAACCACACTATACACACTGATCTCAACATCCCCTATGTAACTGACGTCATTCACGAACGAGCCACCAGACATCATGAGCGTCTCGAAGACCACCCAAATCCGTTACTAGAAACTCTTCTACAGCTAGTCCCCAATAGGAGATTGAGAAGATTGTCGCCAATAGATCTCCAAGTCAACTGAGGATACATCGCTGGATGTACATCTCTCCACGTCATATACTGTATTTGTAATATCTTGTACATGACAGCAAATTAGCTTATGGGTTGTATTTAATCTGATTGCTAATAAACATACTGAAAAAAAGACAGTAAGAATAACAAACTCATAAAATTTATACAGATTTTTTAAGAACTCGTTTTTGATATAATAAACATTTGAAATTATGCCGTTATTTGTACAAATATTTGGTGATATACAAATAACAGGGCTTTTAACAAATCTACGTGTTGCAAATATATGAAAAAGTAATTTTGAAGTAATACAAGCATACAATCGGTGACGAGATTGTGGAATACAGTTAATTAGATACAAATAACAAGAAGACTACAATATTATATTAATTAAATAGATTTGGATTTATTGGTACATGCAAGATATAATTAGTGTTCGTTGCTGAGGTTGGTGATTACATGGAAGACAAGTCAATCATTTAGAAGTAAGTTGTTAAAGTAACTGCATGATTTGGACAGTTCTGTAGGTGTTGCTGGATACAGAGTACGAGCTGAGGTATAAAGAAGATTAGCTTGGAATCATGTATAATACTGAAACTTACCAGGAATCTGTTGGGGTGACAGTAACATTGATAAAGGAAACAGGACCAGTTTCTGCGGACAGCCAGGGTTTTTGACAGGTTGAATGTTGTTTGAAGGGCTGTGAACATCGGGTGCTGTAGACATTGGGAGCTGTAGTTTTTTATACTTGCAGTGAAAGATTGAGAAGTGTTCAGGTTTGTTTTAATTATTCATATAAAAGCATTTTGAATAACAGACAATAAAAGAAAGAGTAAAATAAACAGAATACAATACTTACTTGAGTGAATTGATTAACCCCCCCGTACCCGTGCTCTAAAACCTTCGTTAGAGCCCGTGCTGGGTATTAGGATACCCCAATAGTTTTTTATGTCTATAACCAATTTGGTCTTTGTTATTAACTTCTTTCTATTATAAACGACATTGAGGACTTATAGCACAACATTTTATTGAAAGTACAAAGTAAAATTAAGGTTAAATAGGTATTCAAAAAATATTTTAAAACAATTACAAAATATTGTTTTATCAGTGTTCTTTATTGTCGCTGTGTTTGCAGTTTGGACAATATGATATAGTTTCTGTTCTTGTGTGTATTGCGCATACTGATTTACGAGTAGAACAAGTTACACATAAAAAAAGTTTTTCTGTCACGAACTCCTGGGCAAAAGTTACACCTGCGACTGGTATTTGACTTCCGTTCTTTCAGTATCGCGGCATTTGCTTCATTATTTTTTGTTGGAAACATTTCAAAAGCTTCTTTTACATATTTATGATAACTAATACTGGCATTCTTCATTGCCATAACGTTCGGCTCAACTAAATCAGTCGACAATTCACGAAGAAAGCTTTTCCTACGACTTCTAGATTTTTTTCCATTTAGGATTCTGCTCCATCCAAATTATATATATGCATTGAGGGCAGCCATGTCCAAAATCTCCATAGAAATACGTAGTGGCCATTTTATGATAAATGGACGAAATAGGAATACGAAATACAATGAAAAAAATTATTAAGCTGGGGCCCGTGCGGGTTATTTCACATACCCCACACAAAAATTAATTGATAAAAATAATTAGATAACTTTTTTTTATCACACTTCATAATTATTAAGATACTCTATATGTCGAAGAATAGCTAAAATCTAAAGATTATTAAAAAATGTGGTGAACAGTTATAGCAAAAGAACTACCCTGGGGTATGTAGAATACCCCACACGGGTACGGGAAGGTTTTAAAGAATATGTTATTAGAAAGAATATTTGCCAATTCTTGGTTTGATTAATTTTAGAAGTCATTCAGTAATCAAAAATTATAATAAAATTTGAATTTCAACTAATAGATAACTAGATTGGCAGACCACACTGAGAGTCTCAATTGTAATACTTAGTTAAAAAGTAAAATTGAAGGTAATCGATTTGAAAAGAAATAGTAAGGCGAATATTAAATAAGATATGCATCTCAAGCATTGAGCCATTGCATAATTAATGACTAGTCTAACTTGGAGCTATCACTACAATATATATCTAAGGAAACAAATTTATCTCCGACTAGATCTACCCGTTCGCAGTAATTTTGACAGTAATTTTGACACCTTTAGTAAAACGATGAAATGACACAAACTTACGAATTATAACAGTTTTAATCTAGAATTCTTGTGTCAATCTCAGGGCTTATTAAAATGATGTTGTAAGTAATATTTGCAAAAATAAAAGGTTTATTGCCCTTTCTATTTTATTCATTTGCATTCAATAAATTAAAGCTCCGGTTTAGCATGAAAAAAACTCCTTTTCAAAGGAGTAGGTTCTACACTCAGTATTGCAATTACTTTCGAGTAGGGCTTATTAACATGTATGACAAATGCTTGAATTTGTATCTGACAGCTTTATCTTAAAATCGACTGTACACAAAGATGCTCTGCTGGTACAAGAAAATAGCGTAATTGAATTCAAACACCAAAAATGGCAAAATTCACATCAGGTAAATTAGAATGCAAATAATCTGACGTAATTTTCGCCTAACCTGGTTTTGTTTCACTAACGTAGCGATGCCGAACCCTGCATTTGCTTAGCTTCCTGAGATTCTCCAAATCTCTGGTCCAGATCACAAAATCAAAGGACGCTAGCTCGATTACCCGAATCTGGATGAATCTATGCAGCTGAGACCACGTTCCCGAACGATGTTTAAACTTGATTAAACCCAAAGCTAGTGGGCCTTCTGCAACGGCTTACCTGTGAAATTTACCTTGAAAGGGCAGCTCCGATGTCGGCTCGCAGAATGAAGGGACGCCACAGCAACTACAAACTTGGTGATGGCCCCTACTCCAAATTTCTACACCTAGGTACTTAGGAGGGTCTGTTCTACGCGTTGAATATAAAATTATAGCTGGCCGATGTCTCTAACTATTCGAAAATTTGCGTCGATGCAGAGCTAATCTCTTTTCACCGGGATGTGTCACCACGACGAAAATTACACACACAGATGCTCTGCAGACTGGTGAATATGAAAAACTACTTTCTGGCTTACACAGAAAACCTTTTAATATGAAAATTTACACAAAACTGGGAGAACAGCTTGCACCCAGCACAAATGTTACAAGCTTCTTCGGTTATTTTCTTAACAATTGAATGTCTCGTATCTTAGTAACCAAGATTTACAACTTTTTTATGAAATAAGTTTTGATATAATGTTTTTACTTAAGAACTAAACTGTCTTTTGCTTGGAAATGGTAACACTTTACACTTTAAATATCTGCTCTTTCACAATTAGTTTTTAATGCACTGTTTTACATGTTTATAATTGGCACCGCAAAATAATCTGTGGCCTATAATAGGTTGCCTTACCTTGCTGTTTGCAATCTTTGCTTTGCTTACACTGCTTTGCACCGTTTGTTGGTGATATAATTTTTAATACTAATGCTCATATAATTTTTGTAACACAAACCATCTCTGTCTCATATTAAATTCAAGTTATTGTATTTACGTTACCAAATCAAATCTGTCAGCTACATAAATTAAGGTGCGCTTACCATTCTGAACATCAATTATGAATAAAACGTTAAACGTAACCCTTTTGATTTTAGTTTATCTAATGCTAATCTTTCTCAATCAACTTATAGCTGCTGCTAATCATATCACGTGCGTTTATTAGTGTAATATACTGACTTTATCTTGCAATAAACAAAATATTCATTCTGTGCTCATCTTGAATTATTCTTTCATTTTGGTGTTAGTTAGGCAACCAGAATTGCTGTGGGCAGTAAACCAATGCAATATATGACTATTCAGTTCACCTGTCATCTGATAAAAGTGGACCAGATCAAAATAAACTATAGTGGCTATTGTAGTAGTACCGAATTGCAGCGAATACTGTACTACTACTCGAGTGACTATTTTGAAGAAATTAAGAACTTTACTGAATATGTCTACAAACATTATTTTTTAACATGTGTAGCTAAATTTTGAGCTTTTAATTGGAAAAATTGGTTTACTTCACTGAACAGTTCCCCGAATACTATTCATACTCAAAGTTAGGTAGACTATTTTTGAGGTGGTATCATTCATTTCCATTGCTTTTGCTGGTTTCTCCGCAATTCGTCTTATTTGTGCACAAGCGGAATTCACCTTTGTGAAAATAATCGACATAACTTTGAGTACTTACAGTATTATACAGGGAATTTATTTTAATGGTTAACATAAGAGTTTGAATTCTATGCCAGCATTTAATAATACAGGTCACTTCCATGGTTACAAATAAGACCAATAGATTAGGGCGTTTATGTTACGAGTTAACATACGAATTATTACTTGTCAAAGAGGCAACTAAAAGTTATCCTAATGTATACAACTGCAAAAAAGATACAACTTGTGAGTTATACCTAGGTATCTACTTTTTAGTTGCATACCTACATTCCGGTAACAAAATTAAAGTTGCTTATTAGCAAATGCCTAATTTAAATTCGCATTTTTAACGCAGTTTTCGTTTCGAGAAATTTAAACCCAATAATTTGCATGTAAACACAAAAATCGTAAAAAATGTTCGCCTTTTGTGGTTTTACCCTTGACAATTTGCACAAGTACAAGAATAGTAGTGTTAATTTGTGCCAATTGAATGTTATAAAATCGTCATTTCTCTAAGAAATAGTACGCAGGTTTTTTTATTGCTAGAAAACCAGATCAACACCTACAAAGTGTTATACATGGTTTGGTTGGTAACGTGTCATTACATTATATTATAAGAAATCACATGAGGCAAATGTTCCCTCGGTTCTAAAGTTCGTGGTTGTCAATCTTATCAATCACTATCACTATAACTATCCGAGCTTGTTAAGTCTTGTGGAAGTTTTCTCTTGAAGCGGGTGTGGATATTTTTTTCCCCCAGTTGGCGAATGGTAGAGCTGCTGCTCGTGAGGGTGGCGATGTGTTTTTTAGTTAGTCTTGGTACAAATTGTTCAATGGTGCAGATCCCTAGCTCTCTGTGGATTTGTTGGTTGTGAATAAACCAGGGGGCATTTGTTGATATCCGTAAGATTTTGTTTTAGAGTGTTTGCATCTTTCTATAGTTGGTTTTAGAATGAGTGCTCTATACTACGCTGACGTACGTTATGACTGGCCTGAGAAGTGATTTGTATAACAGTAGTATGCATTCTGTGCGTAGAGGAGTATTTCTGTTAATAAGGGAGTACAATAGCTTTCTTCTTCTTTAAGTGCGTACTCTTCTGAGAAGAGTATTCGCGGGATACAGCTGCTCTGAATAGCTCGGTCGATGTTAATACGTACCAGTCCCTCAGATTTTTTAGCCAGGATATATGTCTGCGATCTGGAGGGCGGCGTCCGTTGATTTTGCATTGCAACACGAGTTGTAATAAAGGGTATTTAGGATTTCTCATGAAGTTTGCGACTTTTTATTGCATTAACACATTCTGATGTTTTTTGCATTTTTTCT
The DNA here is from genome assembly GCA_940337035.1 of Agriotes lineatus. Classification (NCBI taxonomy): domain Eukaryota; kingdom Metazoa; phylum Arthropoda; class Insecta; order Coleoptera; family Elateridae; genus Agriotes; species Agriotes lineatus. Next base: position 62,864 of record CALNHX010002950.1, on the reverse strand, counting down.
AGAACGCATTTGTTGCTCACTCTATCTACCCAGGGAATGCACCACATTCGCCGATATGTCCACATTTCAAATGCTTCTATTCTTCATATTGCCTCTTTGTTTAGAGTCCAGGTCTCTGCTCCGTAGAATAATACCGAGAATATATAACACCGCAGTAGTCTAGTTCGTAGTTTAATATGAATTTTTTTAGAACATAATGTTGGTTTCATGTTCATGAAGGCTGTGCGTGCGGCTTCAATACGGCACTTGATTTCCTGGAGACAATCGCTACGGTCGTTTAGCATTGATCCGAGGTAGCGGAATTGGGAAACGTTTTCAATAGTTTGGTTGTTATGTTGTATTGCCATTCTAGAGATAACGGGGTTTCTAGTTATTACCATTGACTTAGTTTTCTTAAAGTTTATTTTAAGTCCGTATTCATCAGTAATTGTTGAAATGTTAGTTAGCATAGCTTATAATTCCTGTTCGGATTCTGCTATTAGAACCGTATCATCCGCATAGCGTATCGATGTGATTCTTTCTGCGTTTATTGTTATGCCCCCGCTGGAATTTTCGTTTTCTTCTTTTAAAAATTTCCTCTGAATATATATTAAATAACAATGGTGATAACACACAACCTTGTCTCAATCCTTGTTGTATTTCTAGATCTTGCGTATATTTTCCATCTACTCTTACTTGAGCTTTTTGATCTTTATATAAATTGACTATGATGTGAATGTCTACTCGACCTATATGTGTGGTGGAGAGAATCTCAAAAAGTTTTTCGTGCTTTACTTTATCGAAAGCCTTTTCAGAGTCAATAAAGAGAAGGAAGATATCTTTATTAACATCACGAGCTTTTTCTAACAATATTCGCATGAACAGTAGTGGTTCACGGGTGCCTAATCCGTCTCGGAAGCCAAATTGTTGCTCAGATAGTGATTCCTCTCATTTTCGGTATATTCTTCTATGTATGATTTTTAAAAAACTCTTTAATGTGTGACTCATGAGGCTTATAGTGCGGTAGTTTTTGCACATTCTTGGTTTTCTGATCTTTGAAAAAGTTATAAATATTGAATGTAACCATTTTTTGGGTATTCTTGTTTTATAGAAATTGTTAAAGAGATCTACTAGGATTGAGATATTTTCTTCCTCTACTAGTTTTATAAGTTCAATTGGTACTTCATCTGATCCTAATGGTTTTCCCGAATTTGAAGTTCGTATGGAATTCCGTACCTCCTCTTTTGTTATTTCCAGGATTTCGTCGTATTTTATCTTTATTATCGGCAGTGCTCCCCTATTGTCTTTGAAGAGGTCACATATGTAGTTTTTCCATTCCAAGAGTTTCTCTTCAATAGTTGTGAGAATTTCGTTATTAGCGTTTGTCAAAATGTTTCCTTGGTGTATGTGTGGTCCTCTGTTTAGTTTACGAACTTGTTTGTGTAGGTTGCGTACATCGTGTAGTTTTTCTAGGTGTTCAATTTTTTCACATTTTTCATTCAACCATTTGTTTTTTGCCTTCCTTATTTCTTTCATTATTACTTTATGTCGAGTCTTGTTCTGTTCCATTTGATTACTTATTTTTTAGTATTCTTCTCTGTTCCAGCATGTCTAGTATATGATTTGTTATTCAAGCTTTTTTACCCCAATAGCCTTAGGCGGTTATAACCTTCATTGAGTTTTATGTTGATGTGATAATTCCAGGTTAGCCGAGTGCCCAAATAAACGCCTTAGTATTTAATGGCTTCCGTTGTAGGGCTTCACAGGATTACCTCGTTTTGAATGTGTATATTGTTGGGTTGTTGGATTCGTCTAAGTGTGAATATTTTCGCTGAGCATTTAGTAGGATTGAGTGTTATACACCATTTTTGAGCCATTTGTTGAGGTGGTCAATTGTAGTTTGTAGTGACTCGATGGCTGTGTGGAGGTCTTCATTTTGTGTGAATATGGCAGTATCATCGACGAATAGTGCTATTTGACTTTGTTCTAAGTTAGGTATATCGTGCAAGAGATATTGAAGATATTGAAGAGTGTAGGACCTAGCACACTTTCCTGCGGCACTCCGGCGTAGATCTGTTTAGTACTTAATACTGAGCTGTTTATTCTGACTGCAAAGAATCTATTTTCAGGGAAGGAAAAGATGGTTGCAATTAAGTATTTTGGGAAGAGTAAATGGAGCAGTTTATATTTTAGACCTTCTAGCCACACCTTATCGAACGCTTGCATGACGTCCAAGAAGGCCGCTACTGTGTACTTTTTTCTTTCATAACCGCGTTCAATGTGTTCCACAATCCTATGTAGTTGCTGAACTGCTGATCGGCCTTCACGAAATCCAAATTGCAAATGCGGGATGATTTGATGCTCGTCTAGTGCCTCATTAAGCCGTTTAAGTAAAATTCTCTCAAAGAGTTTAGATAATGCAGGCAGTAGACTTATAGGACGGTATGAATTACAGCTTGTTTTGTTCTTGCCAGCTTTGGAGAACATCAGAATGTGTGCGTGCTTCCATATTGTAGGAAAGTATTCTAGTCGGAGACAAGCAGTGTACAGGATTACCAAGTAGGTAACGGCTTTTTTTGTAAGGTTCTTTAACACTACGTTGAGCATGAAGTCGTGGCGCGGTGCTTTATTTAGTAGTAAATGTAGTTTTTGAGTTCGAGTGGTGAGGTGGGTTGGTTAAAGTCAGATATGATTGGTAGGTGTGTTTCAATGTACAGAGTCACTCTGTGGGTATGGGCTGTGTTTTCCTCCAGTATAGTGGGGGTGAACGTGGCTTCAAGGTATTCGGCGAATAAGTTGCTTTTGTCCTCGTCTGTGGAGTAAGTGCCACTTGATGTTTTTATGGTGGGTATTACTTCTTCCAGTCTAGTAACGTTTTTGGTAGCTTGCCATAGGTTCGTGCTGCTGGGCTCTGTTTTCAATGCTTTTACTATATTCGATGGCTGAGAGTGTTAAGTCGATTTTTTTACAGAGGATCTCTATTTCTTTGCCACTGCCTTCTGACCTGACTTATGTGGGTAATGAGTTCTGCTATGTACATTGGCGTTGAATTGAAGTTGACTTTCTTCTGTTTTCGCCTTCTGTTGCGACTTTTACTGAAGTGTTGATGGCCTCTGAAAATGTTTCAATAAGGCTATTCACTCCAGTGGTGTTATTTATTTGGACTGGATTGGTGATTAGTGTGTCAAGATTACTTTGGAATAGGTCCCAATTTGTATACCCCTTAATCATCCGAGGGAGTAATGATTTGGAAATTGGTGCTGTGCTGGAGAATTTTATGAGTACCGGGAGGTCGTCGGAATTTAGTTTATGGATTACAGTCTGTTGTATGGGGATGTGTAGATTTTTTGAGATCACAATGTCCAGGATATCGGGTTTATGGTCGTTTCGGTAGAGGTAATAGGTGTATTCGTTTGGGGTTAATATTTGAGCTGATGTTTAGCAGCTATATTGTTTAGTTTATTGCCATTGGGATTGTTGGAGCGACAGCCCCAGAGAGTTTACTTGCAATTAAGGTCACCAATGACAAGCCTTGGTAGGGAAGTGTTAAATAGTTTTCGTATGTCTGTTTCCAGAATTGGTTATTTGGTTGCTTGTAGACGGCTGAGATTTGAATGGTATTGAAGTCGGCTGTGTTGATAGTGATGGTTATCGTTTCCAGGTTCTCTACAGAGATTTCAACGGGGGTGCTGTGTTCTAGTTTTCGTTTAATGGCAATTGCATTGCCTCCTCAGGCTGCTCTTCTATAGACAAGATAACCGCTGATTTTAAGTTTTTCCCTTCAGAAAGATGGGGTTCGGTGATGCACGCTATGTCGACATTGTATCTTGCGAGGAAGGATATAATATGGGCCTTTGTGCAGTAATTCCGTTAGCGTTCCAGTTAAGGATTGTTAATTTTTGAATAATTGAGGGTTGGTTATCCATTGACGAGATTGGGTAATAAATGTGTGATTAAGAATGATTTTATTTGGGGTAGGAATGGGATAATTAACTCTTTAACGAATTGTAAGATTGCATCAATATTGAGGCTTGGGGTTTTAGCTCAGTTTTATAATTTATCTGGGATCGGCAATTTTGTACTATTTCGCTAAAGGTAGTGTTTGGATTTGTTCTTGATTGATAAAATTTTGTGGTGCGATTTCTTATTGGTGTGCGCTGTTTTTGGAGAGGACAGCCTCTATAACTGGCCGCAGTTTACACACCTTTGTGGATCTTTGGATTTTTTTGCGCAGGGTTTAGGAAAGGGATCTTCGTTGCATTTAACACATCTGGGTTTTACGGCACAATAGTTCTTAGTATGACCGAATCTTTGGCATTTATCACATTGTGGAACGCCACTCCATTTCCTTAGAATAGAAAATTATTTTAATTTCAAATATTTCTTTTGCTGTTTCGTTGGCTGTTAATATTACTGCACAAACGGGTATTGGATGCTTCTCTTTATTTAGAAGTTTTGTTACTTTTAGCACTGGGAGATTTTTAGCTAGGAGTTAATCAAGAATTTCTTTTTCAGTTATTGATATCGGAACATTGTTGATTGGATTGGAAAAAGTATGAAATTGTATGTTATTATTCATATAAAATTTAGTAAGTGCGCGATAATCATTTATCGTGGACAAATTAATTTTAAGGTACTTACTGCTGTAAGCAGTTGTAAATTCTCTATCTTCTTTAATACTTTTGATGTCCTTGAGAATCTCTTGGTGGTTGTTGACGTTGTGTAAGAATATAGGTGGTATTTTTTCAGATTTCTTTATATTCGGGGTTGGTGTTTCGGTTGGTGTGTTGGTATCTGCCGTTTCTTGGTATGCTAATTGGTAATATGGATTTCTTTGGATTAAATCCTCATTAATAGGTGGTGTGAGTTCATCTAATTTTCGTTTTGGGTTGGGTACGTTAGCCATAGTTCTTATACTGAAGTTTAGTGCCGAAGGGCTGAGTATTGGCACTTGATTTGTTCACTTGTAATTATTTATTTTATAGGTTCGATTGTAAATATTTTTAGATATTTTTATTCGGTACGGGAGGTGATAACGCGCAGTGCACGTATGGTTCACTACAGATATCAGGCGCGACCTTTCCGTCCTGCGGTTCAATGCAGACGGCAGGATTTTTATTCTTACCAAATACCCTACTTGCACGCAATATTTAATAATTATGTTCTGACTGCATAAGTATTCTGCAAGAGAAATGTATTATAGACTATATCTCGAGGAAATTTTCTACTACATTTATAAAATAATCCTAAAAATATATATCTGTCAATTCTTTGATTTAATTGTCAGTATTTCGGTATATTCGAGTATTTCTCGAGAACGCGAATCGTTCCAGAGAAATACTAGAATTATATATAGTATAAGCAAAAAGTAACTCCATCAAAGATACCTTTGGAATTTTGAAGTTATGTGTATTATAACACCAGAAAATTAGGAGCTGTGATTTGACATTTCATATAATTATGTAATAATTGTTTTTGTCAATAATTTCTAAATAATTTATTTTAAAAATGTTACCAGAACATAAAATATTTATAATAGAAGCATCGAAATGAACAATGGTAATTGGCAGTACTCTGCACATGCTCGTTTAAACGAATTTAAAGCAAGATTTCCTAACGTTGAAAGCAACAGACTTTTTTTATCAAGTAGGTACGACGTAATGTAGCTGCTTTCAGGGAAATTGGTAGTGTAGCAAACAGACCAAGAAGTGGTAGACCACATGTGGGAACTGCGGAACAAATTGCAGATGTCCAAAATCGAATGCAAACGAACCATCCACATCAATCAGAAGGCTTGCTCAAGAAGTGAATTTGAGTTACGGTACATGCCGTACAATTCTAAAAAAAGATTTAAATATGCATCTATAGAAACTACAAATGTATGAAGGGCTCTTACCTCTAAATTACAATAAAATGATTTTATACTCTAACTGGTTTTCGCAAAATTTAAGTAATGATGTTTTGGATTTAACTTTTTTTATGAGTCGTGGTTTTACTTAAATGGCTACATTCATTCACAAGTAATGCGCTTATGAAGCACTGATAATCCACATTTTTTTTGTGAAGCTTCTTTGCATTGCCCTAAAGTAGGCGTTTGTGTAGCATGCTCTCGCCGGAGAATTATCGGACCACTATTCTTTGAAGATACAATAAATGCCGAAAGATATCAAAATAACATTCTTGAAGAATTTGTGAATCAGCTCCATGACGATGAAATTCGACCAGGATACTTGCAACAAGATAACGCAACACCTCGTGTAACTGGAACCACGTTGGAATATCTACAGCAGTTCTTTGATGACCGATTAATTTCAAAAAAGGCGTTTGGCCACCCAGATCTTGTGATCTCATCCTTTTTGGATTACTTTTTATTTCCACTTCTAAAAAATTCAGTATTTAAAACACCTGTACATACGATTTTAGAGCTAAACGAATCACCATTTAATAACTCCAGAATTGTTGCAAGTGTTTTCGAAAATATGAAACGCCGTGTGAGGCTATGCTTGCAAGAAGAAGGAAGGCATTTTCAGCACCTTTTGTAAATGTGTATAAACTGTAAAATGTTGTAACATTTGGCAACTTTGAATTTGTTTACAGGCTGAAGTGAGGTTATGTTCACCTAACCTGCAGTTTAAGTAGTGTCTCCATTAACACAAAAGTTATGCTAATTTTATTTCATTAATTTTATTCTATATGCTCTCCGTTCTAATGTTAATTTTCTCTTTATTAAATTTAGTAAGTTTCCTTACAAGACTGTATTTTTTAATTTAAATGCCAAAAACGTCATTGACAAGAATCAACAAAAATTAAATATAATTTTCTGGTGTTATAATACACATGACTTCAAAATTCCAAAGGTATCTTTGATAGAGTTACTTTATGCTCATACTATAGAATGCACGGGGGGGATTTTGCAAGACTATTGCCCGAAGAAATTTCACCCTTTGTATATCATATTATTCCTTTGTAAAGAGTTTTCAGTTTTCTTTTTGAAATGTCTTGTATACCTAGCTGGTTTGGTTTTCTTCCAGCAAATACTCGAATATGCACTTGTACAAATACCCGCGTATTGCACTTGTGCATCATAGTCGCTGTATTCGACGCTGATTGGTTCAAATTTTGAAAATTGATTGATGGGATTGGTTTTTACTATTTGAGGCGAATAGTCACTAATACTTGAATGTCACACAATTTAAAAATGCAGATGTTCGATTCGTGGAGAATTTAAAAGAAAAATTCACTAGTTATATTACAAGACTATCGAAGATAATCAAAAATACTGATCAGACGTGTTGCCTAGAAACACCACGAGAGCTCTCGTGGTGTTTTTCGGCTATAAGTCGGTTCTCAAGGAGGCAAGTACTTTCTATTATTTTCGATAGTGGATGGTATACAACTAGACTATTTCAAAAGTTTAATTAATGTTTCCAATAGTTATAATTCATTACTGAAGTCAACTACAAAATGTACATTAGTTAATAAATCACTGCTGGAGCCTGTGGCCTGAAAATATCACAAATTCTTTAAAACCCATCACCACACAAATATTTAACAACTGCTAAATACGTATTTCGACAGCCACGCTGTCATCATTGGTAGCTACGAAAAACGTTCACAGTAAAACTACAACGTGACCAAATCACAAATGGAAGTGATTTGTCATTTGGTCACGAGTACATCGTTGCCGTCTTACTGTGAAAGCTTTTCGTAGCTACCGATGATGACAGCGTGGCTGTCGAAATACGAATTTAGCAGTTGTTAAATATTTGTGTGGTGAGGGGTTTTAAACGAATTTGTGATTTACATTAGTTGCTTACGTGATGATTTTTTAGAGTATACAAAATTGTGTTTATGTGATAGACAATTGCACATTATTTTTGGTTTACAACACAACGAATGAAATAGGCACAGATATTCAGTGAATTATGTGTACGATATTACTAAAACGGAATTTTTTAAAATAATGTGCAATTTTGTTAACAAAATCTGCTGAAAAGTTGACAAACCTGTTTTGTAAATTTACAGTTACAGCTCAAAATGCACAATAATCTTGTAAAAAGAATTACTTCAACTTTGCTTAAAGGTTTTCTGAATGGTGGTTAGCAATCTATGGTAATGTTCGGAAGCCTTTTATAGAAATTTACTAGTGTGCTATTTATTTAAAGCAAATAATTCAGTTTTAGGTTCAGATTATTGTTTTGTGCGCAACGTTGTTCTGACGTGCAATTGGAGGGTTTAGGGTAGAAATAATAATTTAATATTCTACTTTAACAACCGTTATTCAAGAAATTTTAGTTTAAAGGGCATATTTACTAAATGCTTTTTAAGTTTATCATTTTTGTCAATCTTGATTATTAACGATAGTTATTAAAAATTAGTGCGACAGTAATTGGAAAATTTATATGAATGCCAAGTTTACCCAAGAGTTGAACATAATTTAAAAATATATAGATACAGGTTGCAAAACACAGAAAATCATATCGGGTTATTGTTTTTAACTTTTAATTCGATATGGAATAATACACACTGCCTACAAACAGATATCAAAATATTTAGTCAATACATCGAGTTGGGACACACAAATATCCAACGTACGACATAAACTAATTTCAGTAGTCTTGGGACAACCAAAGATTTCCCCTAGTAGTATACACTGACGCAAAATGCGAGATTACATCCCGTCCTTGTGACTAAGAGAAAATGTTGCTTTTAAAAAATACATATAGATTCTCTTCGTGTAATGCGTCTGCCAAATTAAGCACTCATATATTTCCATACCGGAATACAATTCAATTTCAATGTATTAATTAAAAAAATTGCCGGTCTAGCAATCATATAAAATTTTATTTACTGTTTCCCAGTTGAGAACTAAGATGTGTAAAAACATAAGGCCATAACCAACGTAAAGTAGGGACAAGAAATCAGACGACGTGCGCCACCAAACGAATTTTAGTGACGTTATAAATATCACCATTAGATTTACAAAACCGATATTTATTTTCTTCTTTACAGCTCATTTGAAATCATGCGTTTGGTTTCAGCTTAATCAATTATCAATGGAAAATTAACAATTTAAGCTAAACTAAAATTTGCTTGGTGGCGCACGTCGTCTGATTTCTTGTCCCTACTTTAGTACATTATTTAATGGTAAAAAACATGTTTTTATCTATATAATTTAATACAGTGTTGATTATCTATATTTGACACCCATAATTATTTTAACATCTATCATAGATTTATAAACCGATGTTTAAAGAGTTAAGCTTACAGAAAAACCAATTTGTAGCAAAATAGTATTTTTGCGTTTCTTACTTTTGAGGGCTATACAAAACAAGTATGTTCAAGATAATTATTTTCAAGCATTTTAAGATCAGATTAAAAATCGGAAAATGTGATTAGATTTGTGACAGTAATTTTGAACTAAGTAATATTCAAATAATCGCCAGCTTGGCCGAGCGGTTAGGAGGCTCAGGCTGGGGTGCTACGTTACGAGGTTCAATCCCTACATCTGGCAACTGGCGGGCGGCTCACCCAGTAGTTTTAAAAATTGGGTACTAAAACCACAGTTGTGGAAATAGGGAAAGTATGGCAGTCGTCGAAGGCGTGATGCTAACCACATCACCCAGTACGACGTTAAAGGTCAGATTGACTGGTTCTCTGAAAGAGATATTTCGGCGATCCTGACTCGCCTTGTCTCGGGGCATGTTCCTACATGGAGTGAAGTGCCCGAACTCTAGTACTTTTAATATTGAAATAAAATGCTTTATACAGTGAATTTATTTTGATGGTTAACATAGCAGTTTCGTTTTTATGACAGCATATAATCATACAGGTCGCTTCCATAGTTAGAAATGAGATCAATAGATTCAAAGCGTTTATTTTATGAGTTAACATATGAATTTGAATTGGGTACTTGCAAATAAGAAACTTTAATTTTGTTACCGGAATCTAGATATGCAACTAAAAAATAGATGCCTAGGTTCAACTTGTTATGGGCCAAAAGTCACTTGTCGTATTAATTTAACTATTTGCTTTATCCCTGTTTAATTCAGGTCACTTTGCACATTTTTCTAACTATTTACTCCATATCTGACCAATTCTAGATTTAACCCACTTCAAAATTTACAATAGATTATTTTCATGCATCCATATATTTGATTTGCTTCAAGTAAATCTACTGCAGGTTAGGACTCACGTAGTACGCGTGCTATGTTGGTTGCAGATACGATCTTTCCGAAAATTTGGAATTTCGGCCAGTGCTGTCATTAGCCATGTTGTCTTGTTAGAATACGGATGTAGTGAATTTAAGCATCTTTGGTTAATCGATGCTCGAATTTTTAATTCGGTTTTGTTACGCTCAGCCTAGCATGGAAATGTACGTTTTGGGGTAAATTTGGTTGGAGAGACGTCTCCGTTGTTTTGTAGTGGCACATTTCCAGCACAAACTACTGTTTGGATTTCATCTAACAAGCACATGTTACTTTTTGGCAAATCGGAGCAATACACCTGACGGTATGCTATTTTGACAATTCTTGGTTATATTTCTAAGGCGAATTGTTGCCCTTTCAGCTCACATTTGGTACGGGCGGTGAACGCACTCAGGTTATGAAAGCAGTCCCCTAGTACGAGCTAACGTTGGTGTGCTTTGAGCTTTGTATATGGTGGCGCAGGACTCTCCGAGGTGTTTGGTGGAAGGATTCGCCCCTCTTGGAGAGCACTTTCTCCATGCAGTTGCCGCAGTCGGCTAGCTGTGAGTTTGGGAAACTTCCAGCCCCTACAACAGGCTTGCAGATTTACTGGCCCGAGATTCCTACGTTACCTGCAGTAAAGCCCGTTTGATCACCTGGTTTCCTCGACATCGTGCAGCAGGCCCCCGGTCTACACGTTCGTTACCTGGTGCAGTCAAGGTCTGTCTTTTGTAATACATTCAGCGTTCCTGTGCGGTATTGCCTCGGCCAACTTAACCTGTGTTTTATGGGCCCCGTTTTAGTGTGTTTATGATTATTTATTGTAGCGCTTTGGGCTACGGTCAGATTTTGATAAGTGTGTGCAGTCTAAAGTAAACTTATCTTGTTGCTTTAACAACTTAATGTTTGGAAGCTTTGAAAAATTTTGGACTCGATCTCAGTAGAGAGATCTGTCAGTTCGGTTGAACTTAGCACATTGCGGCCCCGCCTTGCAAGAAATTTGCGCAATTAGTCCGATCGTTGTTTAAGGCAATTACGCCCTCTTTTTAGGGCGAGATCTTGGGAAATGGTGGGATTTTTGTACAATTGATTACAAGAATAATTATGTATTTTTGCAACTGAGGGTTTACCGTTGAATTCAACTTGACAAACAAAAGAAAACCTTAGCTACCGCTTAAATTCGAGAGGCGTTTGGCTATTCATTCGACTACATCTAATCTGGTGAGTTCAATCTGTGATAATTGTACTGCATTATCATATGAAATCTGGTTTGTGATATCGTTGTTGTGTTGATATATTACCGAGCTCTGTTGATATTTTATTAAATTATATATACTCGTTACTTATGCCTGCGATGTTATTTGTGTGCCCTTGTCGCTATCTCTAATTTTCAGAATCGCTTAGTAGCACCTTCCGTAGTGTATTGTTTGATGATTAGCAAAGTACTGGGTTACCTGCTACTTGGCGCCCATAAATTATTCCTCGTTTCAGCTTACGCTTTGAGTCTACTGTTCGACCCACGACCAGCTCCGGCTGAGAATCCGGTAGCCTTTGCTACTCCTTATTTTATTGTCAGGGTGAGGTAACAAACTTGTGTGTTGATAACATAAGTTTTAGTTCGAAAAAGTTTTTAATCGATCTTCTGGTTACTGTTAATATTTTTTAAATACATATTTTAAACACAAACTAATAAACGTAATTAAGCGAATAAAAAATATTTTAATTTAATTAAGAAAGATGAGAAAAAAACATTTACAATATTTTTAAAGATACACTTGATCTGTAATACAAGAAAATAACCTACTTAAATTAAATTAACAAATGATCAAAAATTCCGCCATTAACTTCAAGGCAATATCCTAAACGACTATAAAATTCATTTACAGTGTTAGTTATTTGTTCAGGAGTTATGGCTTGTGCTGCGATTCTAATTCTATTTTTTAACTATTCAATGTCCATTCTGTCAAACACTTTACTTTTAAAATGACACCAGAAAAAAAATCATTTGGAACTAGCTCTGGAGATCTTGCAGCCCAGTTCACTTCTCGCATGATTTAAATAATTTAGAAAATGCTGCTCGTAGTGAGTTGAAGCGCCATCCTGTTAAAATCATACACCATCGATGTTATTAGATTGAGTTCCGGGACTATCCGTTGCAGTAGCTAAAGATAACATTCTCCGGTGAGATTTCCGTCAATGAAGAATGGTTCTACAATACAATCTCCTATTAGCCCTGCACATACATTTACTTTTTGAGGCCGTTGAGTTCAAGTAACATTGTACAAATGCAAATGTTTACGGCTCCAGTACCTGCAATTCTGAGAATTAACTTCTCCATAAGTATAAAATGTTGACTCATCAGTAAATAAAATTCTATCAAATGGCACTTCACCATTATTAGTTTTATCCATCATTGTTTCACAGAAGACGTTCCTTCCTTCTTCGTCTTCGTCTATTAACTCATGAAGGTTTTGAAAATGATAGCTTTTAAAGCGTTATCGCCTAAGAAACTTGTGCATTGCGCTTTTACTTACATTAACAATATTAGCTATTCCTTGTGTCGACAGTCTATTATCATTTTCAATTAAATTAAGAATTTCGTCTATTTTGGACTGCATCAGTATAAAACGTGGCATCTATTTTTCTTTTCTTTTGTTTATTGACGCATACTATGGTTTGAAATTTGTTCACAATTTCCAAAATTCCAGCTTGAGTAGAATTGGGACGATCGTGATAAGTTGTTGAAAATAAATCAGAAACTCTTTTTCAACTTAAAGTGCTATACCAACTCACAAGTTGTATCTTTTCTTCAGTTGTATACATTAAAATAACTTTTAGTTTTCCCTTTTGGTATCATTTGTAACGATGGAAGTGACCTGTATGATTAAATGCCAGCATAGAATCGAAACTCTTATTTTAAACATTAAAGTCAATTCACTGTATAATATGTGATTTCGGCCTAGCGCAAATTAATTAAAAAACACAATTGCTGCGTTTAAAATTGCACGCAGCTGATCTCCCGTCACATTCAGCGTTTTTCTTCACCCTCGCATCGTGATAAAATTTTAAAAATCATTAAACGCTCGATTCTGCACGTGTGCCGTCCTAACCTTTGTGGTTATGGCAAAATTCCACTGTAAATAAAAACATCCTAATAGGTCACGTAAACCCGCATCCTTATAACGGCAATCCATTGCTCTCCAGTCGCTTTACAAGATGGCAAAGAGTATGTAAGCGAGCTGCCTCGCCCCTGGAGACAAAATTGAGCCCGTCATCCCAGCTTGGAGGCCCCGAGAAAGCTTCATGCTTCCAGCATCTGTAGAACGCACCACCGCCGTGCCCACAGCTAGTACAACACTTTTCAATTGGGACTTCAATCCTATTCGTTGCTCTCTTAACCCAAGCTTACACCTGAGCTGTCTACAGTGAGCTTTCTCCCAGCAAACCTGCCCATAAGACTGCTTCGGTGTTAAAGAGGTGTATGTTCCCGCCGCCGGAACTTTAGTGGGGAATCCTGACGCCAGTAATTGTTTGCTCCATGACCCCAATAGAGCGTTGTCACCGCCCCCTATAGGGCGCCGATACCTGAAGATTCGTTCAATGGCACCCCAAGTCGCTGGAAAAAATCAAAATCTGCCTTGACGCATTCTTTATAGAAACTAGTTATGAGGTTTAACATACCAGTTAAACATGGCGCCTTACAAGCTTGAGTTGCTAACTCAACCTTGCTTAATGGAAAAAACCTTTCCTGAGGGTCTCATTAAATCTAAAATCACTATTAAAGCACTGAACTTGTCAAAAATCGGACGGCTATTTTTGTACACGAATCGTTCGGTTACAGATCAATACACCAGTTTCAGCGGTCGTCGCTAAGCGGCGCAAACCTGGGGTAGATCGATAATCTAGTTTCCCATGCCCCCGAAAAAATTAATCTACTTGTTTTTTATGGATATCTTGTAAAATTATTTCTTAGCTTAATAGTATATTATGTATCAAGTTTTATAAACGTCATTTTAGTCACGAGTTTTATTAATCACGAGCGAAGCGCAGCGGAGCGAGTGTTTAATAAAAGAGTGACTAATAAGTTTATACAACGAGTTGCATACTATACTTTTTCTACGACCACAAATTTAGAGAATATAACATCATACTATTTCATTAAAATTTTGACATTTATTATATTAGGTTAAATTATACTTGACAAACGTCAAAGTGACGGTTGAAAACTAACTTGATTTTAGTTTTGTCTGTGGCTAATAAAGCAAATACTATTTGAACCTAACTTCACCCCATGACTAAAACATCGTTGCCAACTTCAGCTCATGACTAAGAGGCTCTTTAGTCATAGGTTATGAAGGCATGATTAAAAGGTCACTTAGCTTCGTGTATGTTAGTATGTTAAATGGAATTTTAGTTACAGGAGTAAAAAAAAGCATTTTATGTATCTATATGAACAATAGACGTACTTTTCTTTCACATTTCCATTTTTGTGTTTACTCGAATATTTAAATAAACCCTCGACTTTCTGCAGCTACCGTTAAGGGCGAGTAATTGGATATTATAATTTGATCAGATGAGAATTGTCTAGCGTAAAAATATTGTACCATCCAGATTATTACAAGTAACCATCGTAAGCTAAGACAAAGCAGCTAATTTATAATTTAAAGTAGGAAAGGGGTTGCAGGTAAAACAATTCACTAAAGTTACTTAATCGTTAAAAGTAATCTAAAATTCAGGGCACCAAGTTTTAGATTACCATAAAAACTTTCCAAAAACCTCTAGCATAATATATATACTACTAAAGATAAGCTTGAGTGTAAAACTATCGGGAAAGTCCAGGAAGTAACAACAAATGCCGATCATAATTAATGCATTTAGTCAATGTATACAGCTTAAAGCTTCAAAAATATAGTGACTCACCTTGTGTGGGTATTCGACTAATGAGGAACAGATACAAGTTATTACATGACTTGAGTTCAACAATCATTACTTAAGGTGCGTGATTTATATCGAGTTCTGTAATTTACAAACATCCATCGCACTCGGAGCTGAGTCAGTCACTGGAGCTGGCGCATTATTTCTATTGTTCTATATGTAGTAGTCAGAGCCACCGCCATACTTGTCGTAGTCAGAGCCACCGCCATGCGTGTAGTAGTCAGAGCCACCGCCATGCGGAAGGTGAGGAAAACGGGGAGTCGTCCGATGAACCCCAACAAGTGTGGCCGCGCAGGAAGCAAGCCTGAACTTTATGTGTTATGTTTTACTGTTAATTCATATTTGTTGTGTATTACTGTGTATTAATATTTCTTACGATTAAACCGCGCTGCATCCTACAGCGTCAGAAGTGCAATTAAAGACTGCATTCGGTGAGTACGTTCTAATTACGATTAAGAAGCATGAGCTCGTATGATAGCTGCGGTGAACGCTCCAGGGAAACATCGCCGGAAACGCGAACGTCTCGCGCTGTCGGTAGCGACTTGCAAACCCCTGCAATAAATCCTATGTGCAGTTTCCACAATATCCCATACAACCGCTAACAATGCCTCCGCCATGTCCTAAACTGCAAACGGCGTTTACGATCTCGCAGGCCCAGAACGTTCCGGCCGCAGAGGTGACGTCGACGATGCAAGCGCGTTTCTCGCCATTTGCTCAAGCTTGCGCGGCTAATTCAAACGTGCCCGTTTATCAATCGATGCCTTCATCGTCGTTCTATCCATATCAGTGAGAACAATTGCCGCAAACGTCGAATTACATGCCACAAGCTTCTGTCAATTGTCAACAACCGCAACCTTCATCTGTCGCGGATACGATTTTACAGTTGCAACAGCAAGTAGCCATGTTACAACTACAACTATCAAATTCGTTGCAGCAAACGACTATGCATGCGCAGAACCATAGGTTTGGCGCCGAAATTCAAAATGAAATATTAGAATTCGACCCCGATTCTAACAATATTACCTCTGAACGGTTTATAGAATCCGTTGAAAACGTTAAATCGCTGGTTTAGATCATCGCAGTTTAATTATTTATGCGAAAGCAAAACTACGAGGCACAGCGAAACTGGAAAGAGTGCGAGCCAAATATCTACGACTGGCAGTATTTTAAACAACGATTTTTAAATAACTTTGCTAAGCATGTTCATTCCATAGACGTGCATCGCAGATTACGAGACCGCAAACAAAATCTCGATAAATCCCTTCGAACATACGTGTTTACGATGAAAGCTATAGCTGCTCAAAATATTGACGAGTATAGTCTAGTAAATTACATTGTACAAGGATTACGGGACCACGAATTAGCAAAGCAATTTTATACAAATCCACCGCTTACATCAACTGAATTTCTTCATAAAGCCGACGCGTACTATTCTTTTGAGAAATCTCGGAAAAACTTGCCGCCAAAAGAAAAAGACTCGAAATACCCCTTTATTGCTAATAAGAGAAAAACCATAGAAAAACCGGAATCGAAAATAGGCGTTAGTCAGCCTGCGAAAAATCAAACAACTGCAAATGTTTCATTCAAAGCGAGCGATAAAGCAATCTGCCCGTTTTGCACAGACGGGGTGCATCGCATGAAAGACTGTCCTAAGGTCGAATGCGTAAAATTCCATGCGAAAGGTCATCTAGCACGAGATTGCGAAAAAGATAAGGTGCACACGGACGCGACAAAGCGAGCGCTACTTATCGAAACGTCGTGCGATGATATGACAGTTGCATTAAAAATTAACAACATAAATGAAAAAGCACTCGTTGACACGGGTTCTTCCTTAAATCTGATGACGCAACAAAAGGCCGAAGAACTAAATGTGCTCTATTTAGAGACAGACCAAAGCGAAATTAAACCCGTGAATTTGACTGGATTAAAGGGTGTCACTTGTAAAAATATCGGACTAGCGAAAATTCCTGTGACTATCAACGATCGATTGCTCACTGCGAAATTTTGTATAGTAACTAACGACGCTATACCAGTTCCTATTATTCTCGGAAAAGACGTGCTGAATCAACCTTCTGTGGTGCTTAAGGTCGAACGAGGTATCGCAAACATCGAGATTGAAAGTGAAGAGCCACGACAGGTCACAATTTCTTCTCAAGAGTTGCGAATTAACTCCGACTTGAGTTAAAACGACCGCCGCCAAATTGAAAAACTAGTTATGGAGGCAGTTGAAGAAAAACGAGAGCCATTAAATGTTCCCGGCTTCGAAATGGACATTACACTTACGTCAAACAAACCTGTGGTGTTTCGCCCACGCAAACTGTCGCGACCCGAACAAGAATGCGTTGAAACCACCGTGAATGAACTATTGTCCAAGGGAATAATCAGATTAAGTAAATCTAATTACGCAAGCCCAGTTGTTCTTGTAGATAAAAAGAACGGAGAAAAGAGACTATGCGTTGACTACCGAGCGATCAATAAGATCACACTTAAGGACAAGTATCCCTTGCCTCTTATTAATGACCAAATAGACGCACTTAATGCACATGTCTATTTCACGACGCTCGATCTAAAAAAATAATTTTTCCACGTCCCCGTTGCCGAAGCATCAAAAAGGTACACCGCGTTCGTCACTTATAATGGTCTCTATGAATATAACTTTATACCGTTCGGACTCGCTAACAGTGCAGCTACCTTCATGCGATACATACATAAAGTATTCGAACAGCTGATTCGCGAACGAAAAATCCTTGTTTATATGGACGATATAATGATTATATCTCAAAACGTGACAGACGGCATTAAGCGGCTTGAAGAGGTACTTAAAGTAGCAAAAGACTATGGATTATCCTTGAGAATCGACAAATGTAACTTCATGTACACGGAAGTGGAGTATCTCGGGTTCAGGATCAGACATAATGAGATACGACCGTAAAAACTTAAAACGGAAGCAGTCGCCAAGTTTCCTGTACCTACGACTACCAAACAGGTACAAAGGTTTCTTGGATTGGTAGGATATTTCCGTAGGTTCATGCCTTCGTATGCAACTATTTCACGACCCTTAACAAAACTGCTAAAGAAGAATCAAAAGTTTGAATTCGGTCCACAACATATGGTGGCTTTTGAAAACGTAAATCAGCTGCTAACAAACGAACCTGTTTTGAAAATATACGATCCAGAAAAGAAGACTCAACTACACACAGACGCCAGCGCCAGTGGGTATGGGTCAGTACTTCTTCAACGTCAACAAGATGGATTGTTTCATCCTATCTACTACATGTCGAAAACTACAAGCGATGCTGAATCGCGATATGATTCTTTTGAATTGGAAATGTTAGCCGTAATCCGAAGCTTAGAATATTTCCGAGTTTATCTCTTGGGCATACGATTCAGACTAGTTACGGATTGCAATGCCTTGAAACTCGCATTAGCCAAAAAAGAAATTAATGGACGCATATTCCGTTGGTCCATTCTATTAGAAGAATTCGATTATGAACTAGAGCACCGCCCCTTCAGTTCTATGCAGCATGTAGATGCGCTAAGCAGAGTAAACGCACTGGTTGTAACCCAATTCGACGACGATTTCAGATTGGTGAAAGTTAATCAGGGAAAAGACCCCGAGTTGAAAGCCCTAATTGAAATTCTGGAATCCGGAGGTGAACCGCCAGACGATCACTTCAAAATGAAAAATGGAATTCTTTGCTACCAACAACCTAACGAAAACGCTCTCTTTGTTGTACCAAGGAGCATGCGTAGAAGTGTTGTTCAAGCAGCTCATGACGACAACGCCCATATTGGTACCGGTAGAACGATGGAAGTAATTCGTCGAACGTATTTGTTCCCTAGGATGAGACGTTACGTTCGCAAGCACATTCAGAATTGTCTAAATTGCATCACCTACAATCCGACTTTTGGAAAACCTCAGGGTCGTCTTCACAGTATCCCTAAAGGTAATATCCCATTCCAAACACTCCACTGTGACCACCTTGGTCCCTTAGACAAGTCGCTAACCGGTCATCGTCACGTGTTAATTGTGATCGACGCGTACAGTAAATTCGTGTTTCTGAAACCTACGAAAACGACAGAGACTAAGAAAGTGATCGCAGTTTTAAAAGACATATTCGGTGTTTTCGGTCCTCCTAAGACAATTATTAGTGACCGTAGAACCGCGTTTACAGCCGAGGACTTTTCGCAGTTTCTGAGAGATTCCAGTGTGACTCATGTGCAAAATGCTACCGCTACCCCGCGCGCGAATGCACAGTGTGAGCGGTATAACAGAACTATAACTAACCTACTTGCGAAAGTGAGTAAAACAGAACGCAACTGGTCCCAAGTATTAGTGCGCGTTCAGCAAGTTCTCAATACTACTATACAAAGAAGCCTTTCGACAACCCCTTCGAGGATTCTACTTGGATACGATCTTCGTATACAATCCGATCAAGCGTTCCGTGATCTGATATCCATCTGCTTGCAAGAAGACGGCGAACCCGACTGGTCGCAAAAACGCGAAGTCTTACGACGAGCTGCGGAGGAGCAACAAGTGACTGTCCAAGAAGGGAACCAGAAACGCTATAACCTCCGACATCGGCCACCGACAAGATATGTGGTTGGTGATTATGTTATGGTGAAGGCGACACCTCAACCTGGCCATAGCAAGAAGCTTCAACCGAAGTTCCAGGGCCCCTATACCGTTTCCAAAGTCTTAGAGCATGACAGATATATCGTCGAAGATATCCCGGGAGCACAACGCACCCAAAGACACTACGTTGGGACGCAATCCAGAGATCGCCTTCGTCGCTATCTTCCTGATGACGACACCAGCGCCTCTACTAGCGACGAAACCGACTCGGACAGCAACCCAATCCCGTCCGAGACGCCCGGGACATCAGGATGGCCGAGCTGTAGTAGTCAAGAGCCACCGCCATAATTTAAACCGCGCTGCATCCTACAGCGTCAGAAGTGCAATTAAAGACTGCATTCGGTGAGTACGTTCTAATTACGATTAAGAAGCATGAGCTCGTATGATAGCTGCGGTGAACGCTCCAGGGTAACATCGCCGGAAACGCGAACGTCAAAACAAAATTATGTAGTCGACATTCGGCATAATAGCATTGAAGAAAAAGCTGTTTGCTTCAATGCTTAGTTATTAACAGCACGAAGGCGTGGTGGAAATTGCAGCACTAGTTAGTATTGTTCATTTACAAAAAATATAATGTGATAATATTCGTGTGTATACTCAACATTTTTACAATTCAAGGAAATGAATAACTAACAAAATTTATTTTCTAAAAAGAAAATCAGCAACACAAATAGATCTCCTTGTCGTACGGTTTATCGATCATTGTAAATAGTCACATTTTGGGCATAAGGTTGTTTGGAAAGTAAGATTTAGGAGATTCTGTGACGTTACATAATTTTCTACATCCCTGTGAAGGGCGACGTTATAACAAAATTGTCCCTGCAAACGGCGTTCAGGATTACGTTTCACCCCCTTTCTAAGGGCGTCAAAATTTACACCTCGGGTAAGCTCAAATCGGAGAAATACGTTCACTCAAATATATATGACAATAGGAAAAACACCAGATAATTACCAGAAAAACTATAACGTTTTTAGCTATTTATACATTGATTAATAAGCAATAAATGCATTGTACATTATTGAATTGATAAATGCTCCTGGGGCTGCGCTGGCTTCCAGGCTCAAGCTGCAACCCACGATGCTGGAGCGTGCTGTGAGCTCGTCGTAAACGGTTCGCTAGGATGCACGCCAAATTTTCAAGAAATGGGCCGAGTAGGTAGTTTGACTCGACCCCGACACGCACGCGGCTTCTTGGGAAAATGGTTCTGGTAGCTCGCTTGTACCGCCAAAGTCGACCTTCGGCGCTGAATTTTTGACAGAGGTTTCAGCTGCAATTTGCCTTTGTAGTTAGCAACTCTTAAAGTTTACCTGGAGCCGGCGTTTGTGTTTAAATCCTGAAACGAGGTCCGATGCTATCTTACGCAGCCGGGGCAGAAATCCTGGGATCGAACACCGCTTCAATTCTTGCACGTAGAAAACATTTGTTTACTCTCCGATAAGCGAAGTTTTAGGAAGTCGGCCGGTAATGAATTCGCTGAATACGGACACGAATTTCAGACCTCTGGACGACGCTTTTAATGGCCTAGAGCGGATCCCACAGGTGAGCTTCTCGGGATTCGGGCCGCTCGTAAGCGGTACAGGTGATGCAATCCCTACGAGTTTTAGCATTAGTGAAATTAGGTTATGCGAAGTATTCTTCTTCTCGAAGCGCCAATATTTCCGCTTGGAAATTATGCTGGTGTGAATAATCGGAAGCCGTCTGGTCGGATAAGCTACGGAGAGGTCATCTCCCTGAGAACCTATTCGGATGAGGGTTTCAAATTTATTCCATTAGACAGTGCGACCTGTCAGATCGGAAAGAGCAGGTAGGAACGGAAAGAGATTGAGGACAGGATGGGACAGGTCAGGTAATCTCAACATCGGATATTATCAAAAGCCGACCGAAACCTGGTACTGCCGTCTTCTTTTATAGCTATTCTGCTACGGTATCTGGGCACTTGGCCTCGCTTCCAATGGGAAGGGACGTTTTTGAAGCCTTCATGCCCTGCTAAAGTTGTTGGGCTCCATTACTTCAGACGAGAGTGCAGATCGCATTGCCATATTTGGCTGCGTGTACAGACCTTTGTGCCCTCTCCTAACTTTAATAGTTGTGCAAATATTTAAACTGGCAAAAGAGGAAGGTAAAATAACACGATTAGTCCAATAATTTCTTTTAGTTTTCGAAAAGAAGCAGGTTAAAGTTTTTCTAAAAAAGTGCTACAGATAAGTTTAAATAAATGTAACAATTAAAAACCAAAGGAGCCTGAGTTTATTAACAATATATATTAATGTCATGATAACATAATATTTTTGTAAAATACTGCAAACTGAATTTTATCAAAGCTGAGAGGTTTGATATGGTTTTAATCTCAGCATTGTTAAAATAATTTTTGTGGTACCTTTTTAGAAAATATGACGTTAACATGACACTAATACGAATGCTAATAAAAACACGTTTCTTTGGTTTTTAATTATTACATTTATTTAAACTTAATTGTGGCTCTCAAAATTTTTTAGAAAAACTTTAACCTGCCTTTTTTCGAAAACTAAAGGTTTTTGCATAAGATATTATTGGACCTTTTTACTAGTTAAAAATTTGAACAAGGATTAAAGTCACCCTGTATATATGTTGCTCATTTGTGTGTCAGTAAATTGGCTTGTTTTACTACATCTCTGGAGTTTTTTCGGGGCGTTCTTTAGCTATGAACTAAAGTAAACCAAACAAAAGAGATATCATTGCTCTTGATCTAGCTGGCATTAAAAATGTGGAAAATTAATATGAACGTAGGTACATAAACAATCTCCTAAATGTCGTCGTATTGCACAAGCATAAAGGCACCAAGCCATGGCGTTACATGAGTTGTTAGATGTGAACAGTTTTTGTTTAAATACTGTCTCCTTTCAATTATTAAGAATAAGATGCTAAATTCAGTAATACCTATGTGTTCAGTGTTTTCGGCTTTCTCTTTATGAGAGATGTAGGTGTGTGATATTTCCATAAAAAGAGATTGTAATCAGTTCGTACATTAGCTGATCTCAAGATCGTAACCTCCACAATATGTTGGAGTTGTTTTTGTATTGCCGATGATATAATCATTAGTCAACTTCTGCCCTCTGGAGTTCATCGAAGTGTGTGTTTCAACAATCGTTAAACGCTGTCAACATTGTTATTCTTATTGCAGGTAGGGTAGTGCAACGAGATACTACAATCGATTTATGTCTATGACTGGTGATTATAGAACCCGACTGCATAGAAATTTCAAAAATAAGCATTTTACAGGTTGAAGATTATTTCGTTGATTTTCAAAAAAATCGTATGTAAACCTCGTGGGATAAAGCCGTTTGTTGCACTTGGCAGATTGTCAATTTTGGCTTCATCTCAATCGACAATTATCTTACCGGGTGCAACAAACAATGCTCTATCCGAACTTGATGCACAAATAACTATTGTGTCGGAGAGAATGTGGATAGAACGTAATGTTAAGGTAAAGTGTTTTTGCGTACGTTTCCAATTTTATTGTGTTCCATATCATTGCACTTAGTTTTACATCACCTATAATCCCATCTAATATTCTTGCATTGATGTCACCCATTATCATTATTTTTTTATTAAAGAAAGCTCTTGAGTTAATAAATTTATATAGCAATTCGATGTCAAATTGTTGGCTGTCTGCAGAAAACAACGTTATTTAACGATTCTTTGTAAATTATTTCATCATTTAATTGATTCTGCTGTTTTTTATTGCTAAACTATACATTATACAATATATTCATTTCAGGACTGATAGATATTTTTTCTAGCGTCAAACCCAGCATTCCAAAGGCTATGAGATACATAAATAAATAATCATTGATCATATCATTTTTCGATGGTTGAAACTAACGTTCCAACAATTATATTAATGATAAATTCAATATTTGATATAATTGTAAGCAATCAGTAGATGTAAGTTTAGAATAGAACGCTAGTCTTTAATATGTTACAATAAATGTTGGCAATATAGTTAGTTTTGGTAGCAGAAAACATATTTTGTTATATTTGTATAATGGTTCTGTTCTGTAACTTGTAACTGAATTTGTAATCTATAAATTAGTAAATAAGTAAAGAAATAAACCTAGAGGAACCTTTTTGTGTAATTGATTCTTGTCAGGAGATTTTTACTCTAAATTGTATAAAATAATTTAGCGGGTCTGGAGCTTGGTAGCATGTAATATTATGTACAGTGCTGATCGTGACACAACAACGCTGACCCAAAACTGCTTACACGTTGGCGGAAATGCGTGCACCGCAAGGGTGATTATACCGAAAGGTAAATATTTACTTGAATAGGACAAACCTGCCTTTTACCACATACCTTCAGTTGCCCCTAAACGAAAATGGCAACAAATTAAATGCACAGTATTTTATTTAAACATCAAGTACATTTTCTCAGTAAAAATAATAACTGACAAGTAAAACTAATATATGTTTTGTTAAGTTAATAAATGTTCAGTAAAAATAATAAAAGTAAAAACGTTAAACGTTCAGTAACAATTATAAATGTTTAGTAAAGTAAGAGATGCTTAGTAAGATAATAAATTTTGGGTCAAAATAGCAGATAATTAGTAAGAAAACAAGCGCCCAGTAAAATAATAAATTTAAAGTGATAATTACAGATCATTCTGGAAAAAAATTGTGTTCACTACTAATAGTAAATGTTTAATTCGAAAATCGTTCAGGGTCAGTAATAACTTTAATTTGCAATAAATGCAGACAACAAATTAGATGCACAACATTACACTAAAACAGTAAATAAAGTTTTTCACTTCACGATATAGGAATTAGTCTAATTACAATAATAATTATTGTACTTTGATTGAATTGTAAATTAAAGGGTTACAGAAGAAAGGAAACGTTTTAACGTCTTTGATAAAGAAAGCGCAAGAGTGTTCAAAATTATGTACGAAATATGTAAAAATATCTTAATGTTGATGATAATACTGAAACAGTGAAAGGAAACACTTGTGTGTTGCGAATTACATCAATTTGCAAATAAACAAACAAAGTAGCCGGTGAGATTTGAATCAACTTCACATGCGGAATTGGATTGCTAGTTAGATGCTTTAACCGCTCGGCCACTACCGAACACCTATTGTAATTGCTTCTAGTTGGGTTCTAATTAATGCGTTGACATGCCAGATCGCGCGCCCGATGAGTGCCGATGAAAAGGTGCCTTAATTTTTTAGAGCTTCTATAGCAACACGTTTATTAGAAAATACACTGCCCCTCCCCCCAAAATTAACGCACCGCCAACAATTTATTAAATATATTTTCTACTTTATGTTCTTTTTGCATTTTTGTCATAATATTAGAAAGGATAAGACGTTTCTCGAATATTCTGTATAACATGTTCAAATTTTGCATTCATGTTTTTCTATATCCAAATGAAACTTTAAATAAGCCATGATTTACTACTGGTCCACGCGGTCTGCTTCAAATTTCAATTGTTTAAACAAATTATTTGTTGACAATTTGACAGTATCCTGACACTTAGAGCATAATGGTACGCAATACAAAAAAATTAAGTCCTGTTGAATGTGTTAAAGCGGTTACGTTGGCTGGGGTAGGATGGATCTACTGTGCTATTCCTCAAAGACTGGAAGAAACTAATAATCATGGTCGACGCTCTGGACAAGGTAGACAACTTCAATGTAAGACCGCTTTATTCGAATGTATGCCTTAAGAGAGCGGTTTACAACGGCAAGAAGCCTGCAAACTCAGCCTTCCCTGTTCATAACTTGGCAATAAACACGAATCCTGTAAGAAGACGTCTTGCAGGAACACGACTTGTATTCCAGAATGCCTGCAACAGGATCAACTTTATCCGCACAGCATCGTAGAACTAGATTACAATTTGCTAGGAAGCATGTTAATTGGAATATTGATGACTGGGAAAGAGTCTTGTTCACAGACGAGTGAAGATTTTGTTTGTATAGTTGTGATCGACGCCCAAGAGCTTTCCGACGTCCAAATGAGCATTATGCTCAAGCCAACATTCGCCAGACAACGTTATTTGTTGGAGGGTCGGAGATGGTTGGGGGGGGGGGGGGGGTAGATTTTTTTAGCTGCCCGTACAGATCCCCACCCAG
The DNA here is from genome assembly GCA_940337035.1 of Agriotes lineatus. Lineage (NCBI taxonomy): Eukaryota > Metazoa > Arthropoda > Insecta > Coleoptera > Elateridae > Agriotes > Agriotes lineatus. The sequence continues at coordinate 37,019 of CALNHX010002950.1, read as the reverse complement.
TTAATCAAGGTTTTCTGAATACTGTGAAGTACATTACACACATTTTGGCCCAACATGTCCCTTTCGTGCTCTGCATTTCTTACGAATGCAAGAGCTCACACTGCTCATATAGTGACGGACTACTTAAACGAGTCGGTATTGTTCGTATGGAGTGCCCAGACCGCAACCCAATAGAACACGCTTGGATATGCTTGGACGACCTTTACGGCAACTTCAGCCTCGACCTGCAAAGGTTTGCAAAAATCTGGGATGAAATCGACCAAGAGCAGATATGAAGTATAAGATTTTGATGTGAATCAGCAATTAGAAATAGAAGTGGAAATACCCAGAATTAAAGATTTTGCTCAAGAGTTTAATTTTTGGTTTTGGAGTTAGAATTTGTTATCTTACATTTGTTAGCAGTGATAACATGAATTTTTAACAAAATCATTTTACCTTTGTCTATCTTACCTAGAATTTTAAGATTTACCATTGTTGTTTCAATGTCTCAAAAATTACAATATATGATTAAAGTGGTGCGTTAATGTTGGGTTAGTTGTCATTTGACCTCCAAGCTGTATGGTTGTTTCTCGACGCTCCAGCGTGTGGCTGTTGGCGCGGAAAGTGATAAGTACAGTGTTATCGAGAGGTCAGCGGTCAAATCACCACAAACAAATTGTATGTAGAAACTTATTTAACTTAATCGTATAATTACTTGTAAAATGGCCGTCATTTCGGGTATCAGTACCCTGCCAACACGCCGATGTTAATTGATCAACAATTAAACACTTGGACATATCAACAAACCCTAACATAGCAACAGCAAATACAGCAAACACCTATGCAAACTCAGTCAATTATGCAGGTTCAGCCGTAACAAAATCAGCAGTTTTATTATTCTCCACAACAATTACAACAGCTCGGATCACCGGCACCAATAGCTCCTAACAACGAAGAATTATGCAAACACCAAACACAAGAAAATCAAAACGTGGCTCTACGGAACTACAACATGTCAATAAACAGGCGAAGACATCCGGTTACTGGCTTAACGCTCCAGGAACATCTAATCGTTTTCAACCTCTTGCTGATAAGTCGGAGGAAGAATCGACAGAAATCAAACTTCCACCAATATTCGTTTACGACGTAAATAACATAAAACCTTTGAGGGATATGCTAAAAAACACGCCAAAGATAATTATGTCCTTAAGTTAATTGGAAATACTCAAGTAAAGATACAATTAAATAAAGCAAAATATTACAGTGCAATTATTACACTTCTAAAAGCTAAAAACACGGAATTTTATTATTTCCAACATAAAAAAGATAAGCATTATAAAGTTGTTCTAGGAAATGTGCATCCAAGTACTGACCTCAAAGAATTAGCCGCTGAAATAACTACACATGGACAAAAAGTTCTAAACATACTCAACATAAAACATAGAGTCACTAAAAATCCATTGCCAATGTTCTTTGTAGAATTAGAACAATCAGAAAAAAATAAAGAAATATTCAACATTGAATTTCTTACGAAATCAAAAATTAGATTTGAACCTCCGCACGTCAAACGTGAAGTTATACAGTGTCAAAACTGCCAGAGATATGGGCACTCAAAAAATTACTGTCACAGAAGTCCAAGATGTGATAAGTGTGCAGGAGACCACTTAACAAAAAACTGCGCACGCAAGATTAAAAGCAATCATGTTAAATGCACTAATTGTCAGGGTAATCATCCAGCAAATTATAGAAACTGCATAGTAGCAAACGAAATCCAAAGACGAAGATATACCCCCCCTGCGCCCTAGGCAACTTGGCACTAACACTCAATTTGTCCAACCAGGAGTATCATATGCTCATAAAGCAAATACAAATAGGCAAGATCAAATCACCTGCAATCCACAAACTGTGCAGACTACATCGCAACAACAAACAGAAACTAAACTGGAAGTGCTGGTAACTAAACTTATGGAACGCATTGATGCCATGTTAAACTTACTCACAGCCATGATAACTAAGATGAATAATTACTGGCTAATATACTAAGAATTGCTCAATGGAACGCCAACGGCCTCGCTCAACATCGCCAAGAGATAAAAACGTTTTTATATACTCGCAATATAGATATTTTACTGATTTCTGAAGCACATCTCACAAATAATTCTTACTTAAAAATACCAAAATACTCACTTTATGTCACTCCTCATCCTGACGGTACAGAACATGCAGGAACAGCGGTACTTGTAAAGAGCTCAATCAAACATTATGAAATGCAACAATTTCGAACTGATTATCTTCAAGCTACTACCGTTGCAGTCGTAGAAAAAAATAGAGACATTGTATTCTCAGCGGTTTATTGTCCTCCACGACAAATAATTAAAAAACAACAATTTCAGTATTTCTTTAGCACCCTTGGTCTTTGCTTTATAGCTGGCGGGGATTATAATGCAAAAAATCAAATTTGGGGTTCCCGAGTAACGTTACCCCGGGGCAGAGAACTCTATAAAACAATGGAAGAAAATAACTTGCACTACCTAAGTAAGTACGTCAGAGCCTAGTTATTGGCCCTCAGATCTCAACAAGCTTCCAGATCTACTAGATTTCTGTGTCATTAAGGGTGTCTCGCAAAATTATTTAAAAATCGAATCTGGTTTAGACTTATCCTCTGACCACTCACCGATTCTCATAACATATAGTGCTCAAGTGCTAAGAATCCAAAAACTTGCATGGCTTTTCTCACGAAACACTAACTGGAATTACTTCCGAGAACTAGTAGAGGAGCGACTACTCCTCACTCTCTTCTTCAAAACAGAGCGAGACCTCTTTGATGCTGTTGAACATTTAAATCAAACTATACAACACTCGGCATGGGAAGCTACGACAGATCGCGAAAACAACAAAATGTAGAGTATTGTGCTATAATAATTAAACCAAAGATAGCAGAAAAACGGAGGCTACGAAGAATCTGGCAAACCACCAGAAATCCTATAGATAAAACGATACTTAACCAAGCTACCAGAGAATTGCATGCACTCTTAACCAACTTTAGAAATCAGAGAATACAAAACTACCTGACTAACTTAACCGCCACTGAAGCTACTGATTACTCATTATGGAAGGCGGCTATGAAATTAAAACAACAACAACCCTCGGTTCTACCCATACGAAAAGCCAACAGGACCTGGCCACGCACCAATCAAGAAAAAGCGGATGCTTTTGCAGACCACCTGACAACAGTATTTCAACCTCATGATAGACTCTGCTCAGCAGAGGATGAAAACTTTATACATCAAACATTGGGCAAACCAAATAACCCTGCTCTACCAGTGAAACCAGTAAGGATTAACGAAGTTCATACTGTCATACAAAACCTTAACTCAAAGAAAGCCCCCGGATATGATTTAATAACCGCCAAAGTCCTGAAGGAGTTATCACGAAAGGTAATACAACTAATAACCTACATAATCAATGCAGCTTTCAGATTACGTATATTCCCGGACCAGCGGAAGATGGCAAAGATAGTAATGGTACCTAAACCAGGCAAAAACCCGGAAGAAGTTACCTCATTCGACCGATCAGTTTACTGCCTGTCTTATCAAAAGTTTTTGAAAATATATTTCTGAAAAAACTAAAGCTAATTCTTGAACAAAAAAACCTCATACCCAAACACCAATTTGGATTTCGAGAAGGTCATGGCACAATAAAGCAACTTCATAGAGTTGTAACTAAAGTAACTCACGATCTGCATCTCAAAAGATACTGCTCGTCTGTGTTTTTGGACATTAGCCAGGCGTTTGATAAGGTATGGCACACTGGACTACTGTGTGTACCTGTATAATATTTTAGTAAGAGTAGAGCAAACAGCGAAAAATTTTGGATTATTTTTTCATGGCTACCAAGATTTAATGATATATTGAAAAACAAAGTTGGTAAAACTGACACACGAGTTGTCAGTTTCATCAAATTCAAGGTTAGAAGGTTAGGTTTTGTGTCAGTCTGTGTCAAAACTGACGCAAAACCTAACCTGATAAACTCAAATTTGATGAAACTGACAACTCGTGTGTCAGTTTTACTAACTTTGTTTTTCAATATATCATTAAATCTTGGTAGCCATGAAAAAATGATCCAAAATTTTTTGCTGTTTGCTCTACTCTTACTTAAATATTATACAGGTACACTAGATTGCTGTACAAGATCAAGAAAGTCTTCCCATTGTCTTGTTACGAATTACTTAAGTCCTACCTATCGGAAAGAAGTTTTCAAGTAAAATTCAAAGATGCGCAATCGAATCTTCACCCAATACAAGCCGGCGTACCGCAGGGAAGTATTCTAGGACCAATCCTATATGTACTCTACACAGCGGATCTACCAACCACTCCACAGACGCTAGTAGCTACTTATGCCGACGACACCGCAGTGTTGGTATCCCATACTGATCCTCAAAGGACATCATTGATACTCCAAAGAAACCTCAACAGAATAGAGACCTGGTTGAAATTATGGCGTATACGTGTGAATGAAACAAAATCCACTCAAGTAACTTTTACTCTCCGGAGAGAAACCTGCTTCCGCAACAAGACAACGTAAAATACTTGGGAATTCACTTAGATCGACGTCTTACTTGGAAGACCCATATCATGAAAAAGCGGATGCAACTTGGATTAAAGCTAAGAAACATGTATTGGATGCTCGGGAGAAAGTCTCAGTTAACCTTGGAAAACAGAGTTTTACTCTATAAGGCCACCTTAAAACCGATCTGGACTTATGGCATCCAGCTTTGGGGAACTGTCAGTAATTCAAACCTGGAAATACTTCAACGATATCAGAATAAAACAATCAGGATCATCGCAAATGCTCCTTGGTATGTTCCTAACTGGCTACTACAACAGGATATATCGATACCTGCAATGAAGCAGGAAATCCAAAGTGCTAGCGAAAAATATCAAGTGAAACTTAGTGCGCATCCTAATGACTTAGCTGTGGCGTTGCTAGACAGACAATATATCCCTCGACTTCAAAGATGTGACCCATTAGACCTGCCCAAAAGATTTAATTAGATTAGGTTAATTTAGATTAGGTTTAATTACAGTTTAAGTATAAATCTTAATTGTATTCTGTTTTCAACTAACCCTTACTTGTTGCAGAATCACGAAGTACTATCATTGGATTTTACTTCCTCATGTTATGTATTATATGCCTAACTATTTACTGAATGTTATACTATAACAGATTGTAAAATACTCAATTAATAAACATGTAAAAAAAATGTTGGGGAATTGTTTATTTCTTCATAATTATAACAAATGTATTGCATCACTTACCCTTCTTTGTTGTATTATTTGGATTAATTATAGCCAGAGTATTATGCAAACAGAAATACTCATATAATACAGCCGGCCATGGAAGTAGCTGTTACTGAACGTTTTTTATTTGTACCGTGCAAGTTTAAATAAAATACTGTGCATCTGCTATTTTAATATGCGATTTAAACTGTAAACAATAAAATACCGTGCGGATTTTACAGGCCACTCTAAATTTTTTGTTGTGGAATTTGTTATATTTTACTAACCATTCTATTTTTTATGCTTTGCAAAAATTAGTTAATTACTGAACGTATATATTTGTTTACAGAATAAAACTGAGTCATATACTGAATTTTGTATTACCACTCAACGAAAAATTGGGAGTTCTTATTCTAACAGTTTTACATTTCCAATAGCAAAAGATTTGCATTTTCCTGCAGCTCAGAAATATGTAATAACTAAGTAATTGCCGCTTCCTGCGTACGACCTCATTAACTTTTTCTGCTGTCGGTCACCGGAAAATAAGTTTGAGAAATTGAAATTTTTTGCAGTTTGATATTGCATAGAGCAAAATGCATTTACCATCAGTCACTGTCTTCCGCTTGGAGCGTTGCTGGAGTTGTGTAGGCACTTCCAAATTATTCAAGATGCTTGTTCCGGTTGGGGCAGGCGAATAAACATCTGTTACACATGTTATTCGGTTGAACATGTAATAACGGCATTTCCGACATGAAGCTAGTTTCATCTGAACGAATACAATTTGCCCGGTGGCTGGATAAACAAGATTATAGAACGGACTGTTTTTGCATTACACAAGATAGCTTTATCTTGTCTTTCAGTGTTCTCTGATTCTCATATCCTCGTAGCAACGGGGTTTGTGGTTTGTGGTATGCACTAGTATAACAATTAATTGGTTATAATTGATGAACTGAGTGGCTCACCTTTATTTTTTTTAAGACAATGCAAACAACTTCGAAATTTTGCTGGATGTTTCCCACCATAATTAATAGCATTGTAGTCCTGCATTTATTTTTTAGTATAATCGGTATATTAACGAGTCCGCAAGCATTTGACAGATGTGGGTGCAAGTTTGAAATAGTTTGTATCTAATGATTTTTAACTGTATAACGCAATGAAATTAAAGATAGTTGGATTTTTCACACAGATTGGGATGCGATGTTTGGCTTTGTTGTATTAAACAGTGTTACCGGTACTACAGGAAAATATATTGAAAGCAGTTCAGGTTTAACTTTATCATCTGCTATAAATATGGAAATATTTTCAATAAATACTGAAATGTTAGGTTCCTTCGATTTTCGATATGTGTGCTGGTTATAAAATGTAGTAAATTTTCGAAAATCCTCAATAATATTCAGATTAATTTTAAGTATTAGTTCAACCTAAAATGTGGTGAAATCAGCTGTAATGTTTTATATTAGCAGTGAACCGGATCACGTAGGCAACTTAGCGGCATTTTATGGTTATTGGTACCTGTATTTTATGCAGTTTCAGTTAATAAAACGGTAACTGCAATGAGAATTGTTTTTTAAGACCTCTGTGAGACAAATAATAGTAATTTACGTTACAAGGCCGGAAAATGACTTATTAAAGTACGAGTTTAGATGTTTACGGACGAGGCGAGAACGATCCAGACGTGTGTGTCCGTCACAATTGCAGACGCGCTGTCCTGATTGAGCGAATGTGGGTTAAGGTAGCGGTGGAATTTGCGTTGGCATTGCAGGGGGTAGAGCCCTGAGGGCCCCTTGAACAGGAGCAGAGCCCCGAGGCCCCCCTTGGAGAGGGGCGGAGCCTCGAAAACCCTTCGGAGAGTGGCGGAGTCCCGTGGGCCCCCTTTGAGGGGCGGAGCCCCGTGGGAAAACTTGGAGAGCGGCGGAGCCCCGAGGGTCCCCTCGGAGAGGGGCGAAGTCCCGAGGGCTGCCTCGGAGAGGGACGGAGCCCCAAGCGCTCTTCGGAAAGGGGCACATCCCTGTGGGCCCCATTGGAGAGGGCGCAGTCCCGAGGGCTCCCTCGGAAAGGGGCGGAGCCCCGAAGGCTCTCTTGGAAAGGGGCGGAGTCCCGAGGGCCCCCTTGGAGAGGGGCGAAACCCCGAGAACCCTCTTCTTTGGTCAGGTGGACGGCAGGAGCGGATAGACCGCGCAATAGAGCGCACAGCCCCTTTTATAGCTATAAATTTTAAGGGGAATCGGAATCGGATATCTACTCAATTTCGGTCAAGTCGCCTTTTACATCGGTCACTCATAGTAACAGTGACGCAGTTGTTTGTCAATTTATTTTGTTTCAAAAAAATAATTGTCGCATCTTCTTCGAGAGACGTAAACATGGAAAATTGTTTATCCAAAACCACCGAAGCAATGGGGAAATTGATTCCAAGCAAATTCTCTACAAGGTATGATAAGGAATACCAACTTCTTTCCTCGTGGCGGAAAATTTTTAAAGTGGAAGAAACGGTCAAAGAAGAGATAATGTTGGCGTACTTTTTAGATGCCGCAAGGAAGTATTGCAATTAAAAAAGAATTCCCTATTTTACTGTAATACATTTTTTATTTTTAGTCCAAAAAGTTAAACAGCGCCAGTCTATGATCCAAGTACTCGATGTTAAAATCAACATTACTGGTCAACGAAAACGCAGATATATCAACATTTTCAAAACTGACAGCTTTCCTGAAAAAGCAATTAGTAGGACATCGACCCATACAGAGCAAAGTTTTTGCTCGAGAAGAAATAAATAGATTTCTCAAAGAAGCGCCCAGTAAGGAATACCTTTTACTGAAGGTAGGTTAACTGGCTTTTTATATTTTATTTTTAAAGGTAAAAAAGGCGAGATAGGTAATTTAAAGTAAAAAGTAAAAAATGTCGAGAAAAAGACCATTTTCCCATTACAAACTATCTAAAGGTCAACACAACTCCACTTTACATTTCTATAGCAACTTTGTTTTTATTGTTCTAGATCGTTGCTATGCTTGGCATTGCTAGTGGATGCCGACGTGAGAAGCTGTACAACCTGAGTATCGACGACGTGGAGGACACTGGGACCCAGCTAGTTGTCACAATCCGCCATACAAAAACACATGGTTACCGCGTGTTTACAATCATAAATGATTGCGATGGAATCAACTTTATGGATATCTGCAGACAATATCGGAATTTGCGACAAAAAAACTACATCGAGAAAGCATTTCTTCTAAATTATAGGCAAGGTAAGTGCGTTTCCTAAAGAGCTGGCATTCACTTGATTGGGGGAATACCTTCAAAATTAGCAGCCTACCTAAAATTAGAAAATCCAGAAAGATATACTGGGCACTGCTTCCGACGCACATCAGCAACTCTGCTTGCGAACGCTGTAGAAGAATCTATTGAGGGAAAGAAAGAGGTAGCTAGAATGATCCAGGGTGGAGAAAATTTCGTACAAGTTCTTCAACAAAATTTCACAAGCAACGTAGTATCCACAACGGTTAGTAAGGGAGTGCATCGCAATCAACCATCAGCCATCACCATAGCTGAAAATTCATACTGCACCATAACCATAAATATTAACTAAGCATAAGGTTTATTATTGTTCTATTTTCCAATAAACGTGTTATGAAAATGTATGAGATTTTTTGTAAAAAAAGACAAGAGGCCGGAAAGTGTTGCCTAGCAACACTTTCCGGCCTTGTGATGTAATGTTCCACTTTCCGGACTCAAATTAATGACGCAAAGTCATATTTTCCGGACAGTTTGAAATAAATATCTTTTTCTTCAAACGGCTGTAAAATGTGGCATTATACTGCTGGATTGATGATGCTAAACTGTCACTTTATTGCCATGCGGCAGATAATATTATCTGCCGCTGACGATATTGAGGAATTTTCTTCGGACATTCTTATAAACGTTTGAAGAAAAGATGCTATATGTAATTCGGAGCAAAAGTATCTTTATGTGGCTCGGCTGTACTTATCTGCCTCTCAAGCTCGGCAGATAAACCGTCCAGTCACGCCACATAAAATATAACTTTTGCTCCTAATAACATAATATACTATTTTGCACTACTAGTCTCAGAACGCACCGTTATTGGCCTATTTTTAGGTCGTGAAGTTGATTTTCTCCACCAAGGGAGAGAATGTAAAATAAACAATTTTCACCGTGGTAACTAATAAATTGCTAAGTTACCAAATATGACTATTTTAATTTTGACGTTTTAAAGAGCTGTATTGTCAGGTTGACAGTTAAAATATTTTCGAAATTTGTTGGGAGTTAAGGTATTAAACCGTTTGGTAGTGCAAAAATAGTATATACACCACGGTAGCGAATCGTCTTATAACCTTCGCGCTTTAGATACTTCGCGCTGCGCGCTCAGTATCTAATATGCGCTCAGGTTATAATACTGCGCTTCGCTACCTTGATGTATAATATACTATTTTTGAACCTCTGGTCGGCATTACTGAGTGTCCGGAAAAACTAGAGATATTTGGTTATCGGTTGTCATCCTCGTTTATTGTTCTGTCCTGCTGTAAATTTAAATTTTATACAGCATGCATAGGCAATGTTTCCCAATGTTCAGCAAAATTTTATACATATATGAGTTAAAACGGCAATCTTAGCATAACTGTAATACAAATAGCTTATTTTATTGCATTTTCCACTGGTAGTGTTTCGCACTAAAACTCAGTTGGTGCACATAGCCTCAAATCAGGTCAAATTACCTTTAACGAAAAAACAGAACTTGATCTGCGATACAGATTAAAACGTAAGTCTAAATAGAGAAAACGTGTAGTACTAATTTAGTTTTGAAGGAAATAGTTCTTTTTATAAATGTTTGTCAAATTACTTTTAACGAAGAAACAGAACCTGATCTGCGATACAGATTAAAACGTAAGTATATTCTTACCACTGTTGTGAAGATTGTATTAAAAAAAGTAATTTTTCAGATAAAGATTAGTTTCCTCTTCGTTAAGTAAGACAGTTAATTACTTCTAATATTATTTCATTGGAGAACGACATAGAAACTATGACCCGTGTAGTAGAAAATGGGTGAACTGCAAACTTTTCTTTTGACCAGATTGTAAAGATAAATAACCGTACTGATATTTACATCTGCACAATTCGATTTGAAAACAATGCAGATGCTATAAGGTATTAAATGTGAGTATAATTGAATTTCTATAAAAACATATTAAATGTGCTTTGATATTCAGGTTATAGCAACGGCACAATGTGATAATTGAAATAGTAAACGCAGTAGTCATAAACGCAACTAATAATACAAAGAACTGAAGTAACTTTATTCAAGAAGAAACAATATAATGTAAGTAAACATAATAATCAATTACTTATTAAAATTAAAAGGTAAGGTGCAGTTTTCACAATTTGAGATAGTTATACTGGGCAAATTGGAATAATTTAATTTTATATGATGAATACTAAAAGAACTTTGTATATTCTGGACATCTTCAGAGCTCGAATTTATCTGACGACTCTCGGCAAAACTTGTAAATGTCGCACACAAAGCAGCCTAAAACGAAGATCTTAAAATTAGGTGAATTGACTTAAATGAAGATAAGTACTTACTTCAATCATGAGGTAGATCTCATTTTAAGTCTCGTTTATAAATTTATCAATTTCCGCAAAGTTTTAGATTTGTTTGGCACATACCCATCACTCGTTCTTTTTAAAAATGCAATCAGCTTCGTGTAATTTTCAATATTGATATTACGTTTAATATTGAGTGTCGACTTTAACATCGAAAAAATTGACCATAACGTGGACGATTTAATTTTTTTAAATTTAAGTTCTAAGTATGCAAGTAAAGCAAACTCGTTTAAAGTACGTACATCATTTTCGTTGGACAAAACACTTCATATTCTTTCCAATATCGATGTACAGATTTTTGTAGTAATACATTATTTATAATGTTTTCAGCAACTTCTTTAATATGCGCTGGTGTTCCCACTATCACAAATTTATAAGTATTTTATAAACTTGTTCACAGAAAATTGAAAAAAAAATAAATGAATTAAATTTAACAAGTGTCAAGAAACAAGAGATCTTGATTTTAAAATCTTAAATCTGTTGGCGTTACCAACATAAAAAAACCCCTAATACCAAATATTTAAACAAATAAATGTTTCAAAATATTTTGTGTATTACACGTCCAGAAACTCCTCTACGAGTACTCGTATTTCCAGGCCTCGGCCTGTAAACCTTACTCGTACAGGCAAACATGCAGTTCCTGGACCAGTGATACATATAACTGTTTGAGATCCATTCTTAAGCGAGGAGGAAAGACGCCGTCTGTTGTTTTCGGAAGCATCTGCATTTAATTCGTTGTAGTCTTGAGTAACAAGTATCAGCGAATTGCTTTAATTTTATTAGAGATGGTGTTATAATTATGCAATTCCGTCCGTGGGCGATTTGAATATGTAGCTTATTCCAGTAAAAATTCCAATTTATTTTACAACGCACTCAAGAGCAGCTTTTTACTGTAAATTTCTTTTGTAGGTTTTTCCAAAACATCATTTTACGGCAAATTCGTGCTCTACAACTTCCTGAGGATATACACCCCTGCAATATTTTCAGCGATTTAGCATGAAAACAAGGAAAGTCTGGCAGTTTTGTATTAGAATGTGGGCGTAAAACAATGAGATTAGTTACATTCTCCCGTCGTGGATTCGTTGCAGTTATGAATCCCCAACTTATTCGGAATCGGCAAATAAAGTGAGGAGTTTCTGCAGCGGTCATTAATTTCTAAATTGTGCTAGATCTAGGTTTAACAGAAATGACAGCGAGCGGATTCTAGTTGGCGACTGGAGGTTTATTTCCCGGTGAGATAAAATAAGTGAAATATAGGTGTATCAAACCAGTACTTACAGTAAAGAACGTTATAAATCTTTCCGCAAGCATTACGCGCATCTCCAAACTGATGGCTGTTTTAGGATTTCGCACTTCTTTGCAATCCAGTGAACCTAAACTGTATATTATGGTAATCCACATATAACTTTATGTAAACTTGACTGATTTGTTGCCGCTATATCTTGTTATTGTTGGAACGCCTTAAGTCAACCGCTGTTGCTTACAAAATAAGTCTTTTTACACGTAATTAGCATTGATCAACAACGAGTCGTCTATTTGATTTCAAGTTTATAATTTTGCCAAAGATCATCTGAGTAGACGGCAGTGGTAATAGGTTTAAATAAAAGCACTCTTAAAACAAGAAATCTTTGTCACTGAAATACCCATTTAGATATTTATATCGGTGCTGGCAGAAAGAATGTCTGCCGAAAGCCCATTTGCAACCCAACAACACAGCAGAGCTGTAAATTATGGGAAGGGTTGGTTAATTACTGAGCGTGCCGAAGTCTAGGAATATACGCAGGATTATATCGAACGTAGCAACAAACTCGCATACTTGTGACTATTAGCAAACAAATAGTTTGCGACTTGTTTGCATTACTAAATTTTTATGTAAATAATTACTTTTTGCAAGTATTTCATTGTAATACAATTTGTTTTTATAACTAATGTAGAAAACAAATAATCATTAAAACCTACTTAGCTTTTCTTTTACGTGTCGTAATAGATATGCATTACCACCCACACATAAGAAAACTAGTCTTCATTACTACAGTTAGTCCTTGTAGTTTCTGTGTATCACAGCCAAATGAGTTGTAACGTTGACATTTAAATTATGATCCCATAATTTACCTATTTTAAACATCACTCGGCTTCCATTTATACATTTGTAAGTCACAATTTTAAAATTGCTCTTAGTTACGGTTCAAGTTAGTACTTTCATGAAAACATCAATATCCTCTCCTCTTAATCATAGATAATACTTTGGGCTTGCAACTGACGAAAATTCAAGCGCTGCAGTAGTGTAGCTAGAGGGATACTGGCGCACCGTCACAAAGGGGCGCAGGTGTGCGCAGGTTTGAAACTTGGCTAAGATCTGGGCATACGTTTGAAACTTGGATAAGAACTGGGCGCAGGTTTGAAACTTGGCTACGAACTGGATGGCATGTCTTTTAAGGTCACGAAGAGGTGGCGAGGTCAAGGTCATGTGGAAAAACAATATTCCCACGATGAATTTTTGGGGATAAAAGTCTAATTTTGAAATTTTTACAAGATTCTCCCCCGCTTATCAGAATTTTCACAGGCTCAACTGTATGTGAGTCATCGTCTGAGAATGCAGACTTGTCGAGACCTGCAGATGTGGACGTCTGACCGGATGTTATTGTCTGCGCAATTGAACAATGAAGTCATTGTTTGAAAATCTGCACGACCGCTAAAATAATAATTGAATGAAGTCTTTGTCTAGAAAATTTTTTGAAGAATCGGATAAACCAGATGTTATTGTTTAGAGGTTCAAACTTGTCCAGACTTCTTTGAAAATGTGCAAGGTTAGTAAAAATAATCGAACAACGATGTCATTGTTTGAGAAAAATCTGCACGACTGTTAAATATAATTGAATAGAGTCTTTGTTTAGAAATTTTTGTTGATGTAGTTAATGACCCTCATTATCCGTGTCTGGCTTAAATAAATATACCGGCTCGTCTGTCCGCAAGAGTTAGTATCACAACAGCACCCACGCGAACATGTCTGCGACACATAGGATTACCAAATTAAGCTCAAATTCAATAAAAACAATCAGAGACGCGTTAAGGATTATAAAATATAGTGATGAGGCTAACAAATGGATTAAACATGCAAATACAAAATTTAATTGTTAGTCGATTTATCCGTAAGCATCGCTTTAAAAATGAAAATCCATTCAAGTTAGAAGCAAATTTAAGTTTATTAAAGGAACAACAACAATTATTAAAAAAATTAAAAGCTAAATTAGTAAAAAAGGGGGCGGTTGTAGGGAGTGGTCAGCTGCAAAAGAACAAGTTAGTGTGGGAAGATGTACAATCGTGTTTTAATAGCCGAATAAGGACATGTATGATTGTAAATTTAGGTTACAAGGAACTTCAAGAATTTCTTTCAAAAGCATATAGAAGTTTTTCAATAAAAGTAAAATAAATTATTAAAAATAACTTAATGCTTAAAGCTAATGTAATATTTAGAGCATATTTTATAAAACCTAGTAGTGGCGAGATAGATTTAAAAACGTTTGCTAATAAAAATGAAAAAAAAATCTGGTACTAATTTAAAACAATGATAGGAGAGTTATGTGGAAAATAAGCTGTTGACAATATTAGAAGATTTTCAAGAACAGGATTCAGGTTGGAGTTTACTCGAGATATTACATTTAAATCCGACCATCGCATTTGTGGACGTCCTCTTCCCCTCTTTGCCGTCCATGGTCTCCAATGTTGGATTTCTTTATTCCATCTATTGTCTCTCTGTCGCATAGTGTGACCAGCTCATCTCCATTTCAGTGATGCTGTGTGTTCCACGACGTCAATCAGTTTTGTTCTCTGTCTAATATTTTCACTTCTAATTCTGTCTTTTAGCTTTACGTTTAGCATTTGCCTCTCCATGGCCCTTTGTGCTGTAGCTAGCTTGTCCACGATGTTTCTTGTCAAGGTCCATGTTTGAGCACTATATGTTAGTACAGGCAGCACGCATTGGTTATAAACATTTCTTCTTAAGTGTAGTGGTATTTTTCTATTCTTCAATATCTTATTTTGACTACCGAATGCTGACCACGCTAGATGTATTCTTCTTTCGATTACTGCTGTTTGGTTTGGTTTTCCGCATTTTACTGTCTGTCCTAAGTATATATACTATTCTACATATTCTATTTTGTGGTTGTCTATTTCTACGTTTCTGTCTTCGACTTGGTTGGTCATTATTTAGTTTTCCGCCTATTCATTTTGAGACCTATTCTCCCAGATTCTTGTTCTAGCTCACAGATCATGGACTGTAATTCTTCAAAGCTCTGGGAAATAAACACGATATCGTCTGCAAATCTCAGATGGTTGAGCATTTTCCCGTTTATCGTAATACCCTTCCTATCCCAGTTTAACTTCTTAAATACGTCCTCTAAAGTTGTTATAAACAGTTTTAGACTCATGGAATCCCCTTGCCTCACTCCTCTTCTAATTGGTATGGGCTGTGTGTTGTCATATAGTTGTACTATCATTTCCGCCTTTAGATATATATAGTGAATTATATGAGCATATCTGTAATCTACTCGGCTATCCTGTAGTGCCTTTTCCACTGCCCATAATTCAATGCTATCGAATGCCTTTAGATAGTCTATAAAGGCTAGGTATAGTGGTAACTTATATCCATTCGATTTTTCTATTAACCTCCTTATGGTAAGTAGGTTGTCTGACGTACTGTAGCCCTGGCGGAAACCTGCTTGTTCGGTAGATTGATAATATTCCAGTTTGTTGTTTAGTCTAGTAATTATAATTCTTGTCATTAATTTGTATAATTGCAATAGTAATGATATTCGTCTGTAATTTTCCAGTCTGCTTTTGTCACCTTTCTTATGTAGCAGTATTGTTAGTGAAGTGTTCCACTCATATGGTATTTTGCCTTCTTGCAGAAATTTATTTAATAGTACTTTCAATATCTTCAGTTTTGTTTCTCCTCCTTCTTGTATTAATTCGGTTACGACCCCATCTTCTCCTGGTGCCTTATTTTTTGCATGTTTTTTAAGGCTTCTAATATTTCTTCTTCATCTATATCTGGTATATCTTCCGAGTTCATATTTTTTACTTTTATTTTTAATTGTTCTTCAAGTTCTTCAGGTATTTCTTGTTTTTGTTCGTATAGGTCTTTATAGAACTCTTCTACCATTTTTAGGATCATCTTCCTATCATTGATTTTGATATTGTTATTGTCTTTAATCTCATATATCTGTTCTCTTCCTAAAGATCTCCTAACGCTTTTCATGTTTTTTATTTCTTCTAATACTCTTTCTATTTCTGCTTCTATTTGTTTCCTTTTGTCTTCTTATATCGATTTCTTTAGTGTTTTATTAATGTTTTTATATGTTGTAGTATTTCTCTGATTATTTCTTAATAGCTCTCTTCTTTCTTCGAACAACTTTCGTGTTTTCTCACCCCATTTTGCGTCTTTGTTTTTCTTCATTCTTGCTACCTTCTGGCCTGCTGTTAGCATTACATTTTTCAACGTTTTGTTGATTTCATCTATACCTTGTTGGTTTGGTTCATTCTCTTTTTCTAGGATGCTCTTCAGTTCTTGCGGTATTCTTCTCTCTTATTCCGCAATTGTTCTCTGTCTATTCCTATATTTTTGTTTTTGCTTCTTACTATCTTGTTTCTTTCTATTCTCGTATTAATTACCACTTTTGGGCGCACTATCCTGTGGTCGCTACCAGTTTCGAATGCGTTTAGTACTGATACATTCTTGACTATCTTTTTGTCAGACGATAGTATATAATCTATTTCATTTTTCGTAAGTCCGTTGGGGCTTACCCACTTCCACTTTCTGTTAACCTTTTTCTTGAAAAACGCGTTCATTGCATAGAGGGTCTGTTGTTCTAGAAAGTTAATAAGTATTTGTCCTCTATCGTTTCTTTCCCCCAAACCAAAGAGGCCTATTTTGTTTTTCTGGATTTTTTTCTTTTTACCAATTTTAGCATTGAAATCCCCAATAGTGAAAATGTATTTACAGGGGTGATCTTCTATTGCCGTTATTATTTCGTCATAAAATATTTCTGTCTTCATGATTTTGAGGTTGCAATGCTTTGATCTTTGCATTTTGATGTAAGCCACTCTATTTGATATTCCTTTATATAGTATGACATTTGCGCTGTTTTATTATGTACTATGGATCCTACCCCACCTTTATTTTCTTCTTCTTCATTTTGTCCTTTATAGAATGTTTTCTGAATTTAGTTTTATACATCTTTCTCTCTTTCTCTTAACTTCCGATAGGCCAGTTATTTCCCAATTTATTTTTTCCAGTTCATCTTCTAATTCCTCCAACATTTCATCTGTTCTCATTGTACGTATGTTATATGTAGCCAAATTTAATTTGGTTTTCGTTCTGCCGCTTTTCTCTTTGTTTCTAATAGGCGAGTTTTTGCTTCCCTCAGAATCCGTGAGGCATACCGGGTAGCCGGTGTGGTATTGTGGGTTTGTCACCCTACCCACTTGAGGTATTTTTCTTTTAAAACTCGTCATTTCTTTCATCTTCTTTGGAGGTTGTTTGGCTTTAAAACGTCACGCTTGCCAGACGGGTTGGCGAGCAATTTTCAGCCGCCCACTATGGATACAGACGCTGTTCGCAGCCGCCCATTTTGCGTCAGACACTGCTGGTGCCTGTTGGTCCGCGGGAGGTATTTGATTTCCCTCCTACTCGGTATATCTACCAAGCGTTTTCCGATCCGCCAGCTGGGGACGCGCCTTGTAGGGGTTACAGGCTCCCCCGAGGGTCGGATGATTTAAAGAAGATTGCCGGATTTGGATGGATAAGGAAAACCGCAGATCGTAACAACTGGAGACAAATTGGGGAGGCCTATATCCGCTATTGGATGGAAGGAGGCTGACAAAGAAAAGAAAGAAAGAAATTACATTTAAAAGTAAATTTAAATAATTACACCCCATTAACAGTAGGTGGCTATACTGAGTTACCTCAAGATATTAAAAATAAAAAGGCTGTAGTTAACGTAAAAAAGGATGATGAATATTTCTTTTGTTGTCAGTAGTGTCAGCATTATATCCTGCAGATAAGAGTTCTGATAGAATATCTACCTATCCGCATTTTAGCAGAGTTTTAAAGTACTCGGGACTAGAATTTCCAATTAAATTAAAAGATACATCAAAATTTGAAACAATGAAGGATTTACGTATAAATGTTTATACGCTAGAAAGAAAAAACAAATTTGGTAAAAATGCAGTACTACCCATAAATATTAGTAAAAATACTCAAATTAATATAAATACTATACATGTATTAATGATATCCAACGGCGAGGGACAGTTTTATTTCTGCTGGATAAAAACCTTATCTAGATTGATTAAAAATTAGCTGCATAAGAGGAAAACTCAAACTTTCATATGCGATATTTGTTTAAATCATTTTATAACAAAAGAATCACATTTAAATCATATTAGAAATTGTAATAGTGCAAATGAAACTAAAATTAGAATGTCTGAAGAAGGTACAACAATAGAATTGAAAGACTATAAATATCAGGAAAAAGTACCATTTTTAATCTACGCAAACGGAGTGTACTTTAGAGAAAAAAAAGAGAATGTTGTTTTCGAAAATGCCGAGAATTATCAAAAACATGTTCCATTTAGTATTGCATATTATTTAAAATGTTGATATGACGATAGTTTATCTCGATTTAATATATATCGTGGTACCGACTGTATTGAATGGTTTGTAAAAAAATTTCATTCTATAGCATATCAAGTAAATAGTATACCAATAAATGCACAGCCTATGAAGATTAGCCAACGGGAAAACGAATCATTTCAAAAATCGGTATGCTGTTACATTTGTAAAAACCTTTCACCGATAAAGACTGCGTGTACGTTATCACAATCATCAGACAGGTGAGTATATAAGTAGTGTCCATCAACACTGTAATCTTAACTAGAAAGATGCACATTATATCCCCGTTCTCTTTCATAATATCTGCGGTTATGATACACATTTTATTATAAAACCATTGGCAAACCTGATTATGGGAGATATTAAATTGTGTACAAATATTGATTTTAGATTTTTAGAATCGTTTCGATTTATGGCTAGCAGTTTAGAACAATTATCATTAAATTTACCGAACAATCTAAAAACTATTACACACAAATTTTGCAAGAGCGAAGAAGAATTTCAATTATTACTACGTAAGGGTATCTTTCCCTACGACTATCTAGACAGTTTTGAAAAGCTGAATGACAAAAGTCTTCCAAACAAAACGCAATTTTTTAGTCAGCTGTATGGACTGCACTGCGTGTTTGGAACACATTTAATATGCAAACTCTAGGTCAGTATGCGGATATGTATCTTACTGTTGACGTTCTGCTCTTAGCCGATGTGTTTAAGAATTTCAGAGAAAATTGTATGACAACGTATGGATTAGATGCTCTGCATTTTTACACGGCACCGGGATTGGCATTTCAAGCAATGTTAAAATGTTAAACTTAGCTGCTGACAGATGTAGATCAACTGTTGTTCATAGAGAAGGGTATTGGAAGAAGGTTAGCACAGTGATCGAATCGATACGCTAAAGCTAATAATTGATATATGGGTGAAAAACATGTAGAAACCGATCCTGAATCATATAACATGTAGATATTAATAACATTTACGGAGCCGGGATGTCTGAATATCTACCGTATGGAAATTTTGAATAGGTAATTGATTTAGATATCCATAATATTGATCATTTAAATACTCCGGAAAATTCTAAAACAGGATATAATTATGAAGTTGATTTAGAATATCTTCTACATTTATTTGAACTTCACAAAGATTTGCCTCTATGTCCTGACCATTATACACCACCAACATGGAAGCAATCAAAATTGACAACCACATTATTTAAAAAACAAAACTACGTAATACATTACCGCAATCTGCAGCAAGCTGTAAGTTTAGGACTGAAAATTGTAAAATTCCACATAATACTAAAATTTAAGCAATCAGCTTGGCTTAAATCGTATATAGAGTTAAATATAAAATTAAGACAAGCCGCCAAAAATAAATTTGAAAAAGATTTTTATAAACTTATGAATAACGCTGTATTTGAAAAAACAATTAAAAATGTTAGAAAATACAAATCAATAAAATTACTTTCTAATGGGAGGGTAGGTATGGAGCCAATGCATACATATGAAACCCAAATTTTCACAGCTGTACTATTTTAGATAAAGACTTAGTACTTGTAAAATTAAATCAGTTTGAAATAGTTTTTAATAAGCCAATATACGTTGGATTTTCAATCCCAGATCTTTCAAAAATTTTAATATACGATTTTCATTATAAATATATTAAACAGAAGATGGGTAATCAAGCAAAATTGCTGTACACAGACACTGATAGTCTCATATATCACTTTAGCATTCCAAACATATACGATTTTATACGAGAAAATATTCACAAATTTGATACAAGCGATTATTCCTCCAACAATCCATATAACCTTCCACAAGTTAATAAAAAAGTATTAGGGCTAATAAAGGATGAAAATAATGGAAAAATAATTACCGAATTTGTTGGTCAACGTGCAAAATTGTATGCTTTGAAAACATTAGAGGATGCTGAGAATGTGGAATTGAGAATTACAAACAAAGCTAAAGGCATTACCAGACCTGCTTTGAATAAAATTACATTTGACGATTACAAAAACTGCCTTTTTAATAACGAAACAGTATTTTGAAAACAGCGAGCAATTAGATCAAAAACTCACAACATATTTTTTTTAAAACTAAGAAAAAATGCTTTAGACACTCTTGATGACAAAAGAATAGTAAACTATATTTATACTTATACTTTGCCTTGGGGCTACTGCCCACCAAGCACATTATAAACATGTTCGAGTATTTGAATACACACCACATAACTTATATATTTCAGTCTAGCATTGTACACCACCGCACAGATATTTTTAAATGGCTTGAGAAAAATATCAGAAAAGCGCAAAATGGTGAAGCCTTCGGTTGGAGAAGCGGCCCTTGTCCCGCTCGCGTATTTCACATACGTCATGCAGATCCGCAACTGTGGGTGGAGTCAAAATACATTCGTATTTACCATCTTTTATATATAAATACGAAAAATTGGACGTCCACATCAGTGGTGACGGAGACTTCAAATGTTCATTACGCGTAATAGCCCGGGAGCCAGCGACATATTTTTGTCAGTTATTTCCTCCCGGTCGATAATTTGAGAATCGCTTCATTTAGTTGTGCCGTGAAGCGCAGTGATCGTCAGCTGCGGGACCATGATCGGGATAGGCGATAGCAGCCATCCACGCACGTAAAAAAAAATTATTTTCAGTGATTTCCTCCCGGCTGAAAATTTGTTAAATAATAGCTTACATATCACTTATAGTAATAAAAAAAGTCAGCTGGCTGAATGGCGCAGGAAACCTCGTCAGCTGATGCATTTAAATAGGTGAGCGGCCGTCAGACATGGCTTCCGCGCTACACCTTTGACTGCATCAGCTGACGACTTTCCCGTCGACATACAGCCAGCTGACTTTATTTTTATCAAAACAAATATTCTTTGTATTTTTACACGTTTGTACAAGCAGCTGACGTATAATCCTACATCAGCAGCCAGCTGACATTCTTTTATTACTATAAGTGATATGTAAGCTATTATTTAACAAATTTTCAGCCGGGAGGAAATCACTGAAAATAATTTTTTTTATACGTGCGTGGGTGACTGCTATCGCCTATCCCGACCATGGTCCCGCAGCTGACGTTCACAACGCTTCATAGAGCAACTAAATGAAGCATTATACGAATTATCGACTGAGAGGAATTTGGTCGCAAAAATCTGTCACTGGCTCCCGGGCTATAAATGTATGTGACGAAAAGAGCGTTAACAAGTGGTTGGATGAGTTTTCTAGTCTAACGGAGACCAATTACATTGTAAAAACAAGTAAAATTTGCAAATGCCAAAGCAAATGCCGCTGTCATTATGTGGTGTTAAAACATTTGCTTTGCCTGCATAGCTCTCGCCGAAAAGTAAGTGTAAAATTAATTGCCTTCAAACCTGAAGATGATACACATCTTTTTCGACAACAATCAAAATAAGGAGTCATTTGTGCATGTTATTAATACCCGAAATATTCCATTTTTAACGTGGTAAAAAATAGGATATTTATTTACGTTACCATTCACGACGTGCGCGAAGTATTTCAAACAGTAGCGTGCGAAATACTTTACAAGCGCTGGCAATATTTTGTTCATGGATATTTTTTATTATTAAATTACAGTTGAAGAATAGTTATTTATACAACGAGTAGCTACAGTGTCACTTTTTTGCACGCGTGAGAAAGTTTAAAAAATGAGACGAAGGCGAATGTTAAATCTCACAAGTGCAAAAAGAAGTTTTAGATCCGAGTTGTATACATACTTTATAGCACCAGTCAATTTTAACTATAACATTACAAGTTTAATATTTTCATGTGTACCTACTTTAAAATGCCATACACTAAATAATTTAAAATCAGAAAACTTTTAAACCACTCACAGAAAAATTAAGTGATAAGTGCAAAGTATGCAATTATCATTATGCTCTTTTCAGTTTTGAATTGAACTAGCGAAATGCAATCTTTTTTACCTATACTGTAAATCATTATTTATGAAAATTAAATATACAACTATGATAATTCATTACTGTTTTATTATTTGTAATGCATTGGATTTATGTAATAGTCACGCAGTCAGCGGTCTATAATTGATTAACGGTTTTTCCTCGACAGGAAGAGAACTTCTAAAAATGCTCAAAATAATTCGAGCCGGTCTCACTGTGTCACCTACTGCTTGAAAACTAGATAAAAACGGTATAATAACACTTGCGAAAGTTATTTGACACGTTTGAATTGGTTTAGACATAAAACAAAAAGAACGAAAATTGTATTTGTTGTGTAGTCTAAAAATTGTTTATTACGGCTGCGTAAGATATACAACTGGAGACTGCACAATGCCTATAAATATAGCCAGCGGTCTATAAATGATTAACTGTTGTTCCTCGACAAGAAGAGTGCTTCTAAAAATGCCCAAAATAATTCGAAAGGGTCTCTGTGTCACCTACTGCTTGCAAACTAGATAAAAATGCGATATTAACACTTGCAAAAGCTATTTGACACGTTTGAATTGGTTTGGACAAGAAACAAGAAGAAAAAAAATTGTATTTGTTGTGTAGTCTCCGTTATGTTTTCCGTGGGAGTTTCCGCGTTTCCTTCATGTTGGTAGTTCTTCCCTTCCTCTTCATCTTCTTCTTCTAGTGTCTCGTCTGCGAACTTATCATCATAGTAATCTCTCCGCGTTTCTAGGATGTCTTTTTCCTGTGTCTTCAGGTTGTTGTTTCCATCCTTTATGCTCCTCATTTGATTCCCTTTATCACTGCGTAATTGTTTGGCAGTTTGCCAGAAGTACTTTGGGCTTTCTTTATATTTTTCTTCCAGCTGGTTTCCGAAATCCTCCCAAGATTCTACTGCGGATAGGGACACATTTAGTTAGAAGTGTCGCGATTCTGTTAATAAATTTTGAAAATTTGTCACAGACAGATCGCTATAAGTAAGTAAAATCAACCTGTTCAAAGGCGTGATAGAAAGATAAACACCCTTTTTCAGTGATAGACCTAAAATGGTTTATATCAGTGCTTCCAGACATGTGACAGTTGGATATAGGCCAGTCAAATTAGATATTTACTTGACAAAAATACTACCTGAAAAGTGAGCATGCAGTTTTATAGAACAAATCACGTAGAATTGAATGAACTAAAAAGTAACAGCTGAATCAGTTGAGAAGTGATTCAAAATTGCGGTCAAAGTAATAAAAAAACGGTTTTTTGCATATAAAAAAGCAAAAAAGCGATGAATTATTTCCAAAAAAAATAGGAGTATGTAGTTTAAACAAGCAAATAAATTAAGCTGTCGAAAAATCGATTCATTAGAAAAAAAGTTATCGCTAAAAAACCGCTAAAAATGACCGATTTTTCTATTGTTCTTAACTTTTAAAGAAAAATATATATAACTTTGAAATTTTCAGAACGCATAGTACTTGATGAGCAGAAAACGTGCGATTTTAAAATTTGCAAAGAGTTTGATTACTTTTTGCATAAAACATTTTTTTCGAAAAAAATACGTTTTCGCAGAAATTGATTTACTCTGCTTGCAGAAGTCGTACAGTAATCAGAATAGGCTTATTTTGTTCCTTATGAGTTATGCTACAACACACAATATGAGTGCAAATTTTTTTTCACTTCCAAATATGTGCAAATTTAATTTGAAAAGTGATCTTTTTTTTAGGCGCACAAAATGTTGAATATTTTTGTCAATTTTAATTGTACCGAAATTACATCAGCACCATTCGAGAGCTGCCAATTTTCTCCGAAATTAAAGAAAGATTACAGTACGACCCATAGAAGCCGAATAATGTTTCTTTTTTAAATTGCTGCACATTCAGTTATTAATATTAGCGGCTGAAATATGCACACACTTTAGCTGAAGAGTTCTAGTGTAATATAAAAATTATTTTGCGGTTATTGACCGTGTATTATTTATTGCAAACCGGTTTACATTAGGCATCGCAGGGAAAAACTCGGAGTAGGCCGCTCCACTCGGCGTTTACTCGCTCTGAACGGAACATGCGTTTTGCGACGCCTAAAATGTAAACCACTTCGCAATAAATAATACACGGTCAATAATTGCGAAATAATTTTTATATTACACTAGAAGTCTTCAGATAAAGTGTGTGCAAATTTCAGACGCTAATATTTAAAACTGAATGTGCAGCAATTTAAAAAAGAAAAATTCTTTGGCTTCTATGGGTCGTACTGTAATCTTTTTTTAATTTCGGAGAAAATTGGCAGCTATCTAATGGTGCTTATGTAATTTCGGTACAATTAAAATTGACAAAAATATTCAACATTTTGTGCGCTTAAAAAAAGATCACTCTTCAAATTAAATTTGCACATATTTTCAAATGCAAAAATTTTTTTGCCCATATTGTGTGTGGTAGTATAACTTTTAAGAAACAAAATAAGCCTATGCTGATTGCTGTATGACTTCTGCAAGCTGAGTAAATCAATTTCTGCGAAAACGTATTTTGTTCGAAAAAATTATTTATGCAAAAAGTAATCAATATTTTTCAAATTTCAAAATCGTGCGTTTTTTTCTCACCGAGTACTATGCTTTCTGAAAATTTCAACGTTATATAAGTGTTTTTTTAAATTTAAAAACAATTGAAAGGTCGGTCATTTTTAGCGGTTTTTTAGCGATAACTTATTTTCTAATTAATCGATTTTGACCATCGACAGCTTAATTTATTTGCTTTTTTAAACTACATAAGTTAATTTTTTTTAAATTCCTCGCTTTTTTGCTCTTTTGTATGCAAAAAACCGTTTTTTCATTACTTTGACCGCAATTTTGAATCACTTCTCCACTGATTCAGCTGTTACTTTTTAGTTCATTCAATTCTACGTGATTTGCTCTATAAAACTACATGCTCACTTTTCAGGTAGTATTTTTGTCAAAATAACGAGGTATTTTCGACAATTTGACTGGCCTAATAACATAAAAGTTAGTATCTGTGCGCTGCGATCAGATACAACATTTTTCGCAGTTTTACTGGACAAAATATCATTGAGATTAATATCCACATAACACATCACATCCACTACATATTTAATGGATATCTTATATATCTACACCATATCCAATCCACGGGAAATATTCAATGGATGTCTAGTACACATCGCCAATAGATATATTTTTTTATATTTTAAATAGTAGATTTTGTTATTAGGAGTAACAGTGATACTGTATGTGGCGAAGCTGAAGTTTATTTAGCCGAACGTTAGTGAGGCAAATAATTCAGCTAAGCTACATAAAGTCACTTTTACTCCGAATAACATATACTATTTTATCCGCAAACGTATTCAGGTAAATTTCATTAATATAAATTTAAAAAAAAATGCATCGGCCGGGAAGCGAACCCAGGCCACCCGCGTAACAGGCGAGCACTGTACCCCTGCGCCAACCTCTGTTGTTCAAATAACGCTTTACTGTAATGATATATGAACATACTGAATCACCCGAGCTAATAGCACACGGTCATAGAAGTTGTGACACCATAGCCCACGGCGACAGATGCTCCGCTCTGCTTAAAAGATTTATTTAAATTAAAAATTTTCGTACTTTTTTTGAAAATAAAAATTGGCTTACGATCTAAGTCTAAAAATTATCAAAAATTTAAACCATCATACAATTTAATCGGTCCAGTATCTTCGGAGGAGATAGCGAACAAACATAGAAAGAAAGAAAAAGAGCAACGATTTTGTGTGCTTAGGCAGATAAAGTACGCAAAAGTTTCTATTTTATCTGCTTAGGCAGATAAAGTGACAATTTTACCTTGTCAGTAAAGACACATAAGTTGTCACTTTTGTGACGTTTGCGGATAAAATAATAAAAAATTAAACTTGCAATGTTATAGTTAAAATTGACTGGTGCTATAAAGTATGTATACAACTCCTATCTAAAACTTCTTTTTGCACTTGTGAGATTTAACATTCGCCTTCGGCTAATTTTTTAAACTTTCTCACGCGTGCAAAAAAGTGACACTTTAGCTTCTCGTTGTATAAATAACTATTTGTCAACTGTAATTTAATAATAAAAAATATTCATGAACAAAATATTGCCAGCGCGTGTAAAGTATTTCGCGCGCTACTGTTTGAAATACTTCGCGCACGTCGTGAATGATAACGTAAATAAATATCTTAGTTTTTACCACGTTAAAAATGGAATATTTCGCGAATCAATAACATGCACAAATGATTCCTTACTTTGATCGTTGTCGAAAAAGATGTGTATCATTTTCAGGTTTGAAGGAAATTAATTTTACACTTACCTTTCGGCGAGAGCTATGCAGGCAAAGCAAATGTTTTAACACCACATAATGACAGCGGCATTTGCTTTGGCATTTGCAAATTTTACTTGTTTTTACAATGTAATTGGTCTCCGTTAGAATAAAAAACTCATCCAACCACTTGTTAACGCTCTTTTCGTCACATAAATTTACGCGTAATGAACATTTGAAGTCTCCTTTACCACTGATGTGGACGTCCAATTTTTACTATTTATATATACCAGATGGTAAATACGAATGTATTTCTTCCTGTGCCAAGACGCCATCAATCGCTAAATCGTTAAAACTCATTATTATATTAGACGATTACCAAATTTGACTGCCCTACTGTATTAGATCTAAACATCTGAGATGAAAGGTAACTAGATCACTGCTTCAGCGCTACCATCACCGAGTTTCGTATTGGACGTTGCGTTTTGACTCCACCCACAGTTTCGGATCTGCATGACGTATGTGCAATACGCGTCCCAGTCCTTGGCCTTCAACAACAACATGTTATGCTCTGTTTCACTTATGAATAAATTAAATGTATATATTAATTAAATAAAACACATATTCAAGATTTATTGATTTCTTACTCTCTGTTAGGTCCTGCTTCGCTTATGGATAAATAGGATGTATATATTAATAAAATAAAGCACATATTAAAATAAAAGTCTTTTATTTTAATCTATAAAAATTACAAGTATAAGTTTATTACCTAACTTAATTTCTACTTTAATGAGACGGGTATGGTGGTGACACCTGTTCCAGCTGTGCGGGTGGTGACGGAGTCAGCGATGCAAAAAGCAGCCTGGCTCGCTGAGACAACAAGTTTCAACAGGTCTGGACAGGTTTGTACAACTGCAGACAGCATATGTGATAATTAAAAGACAGTATAACGATTAATGGTTATCACCATACCACTTGTGTAAAATGTGTACATTCTGTATGGCACATTGAACCCTTGTGGCAATATGATGAAAAAAAAATTAATATAATTATACCAGTTTCATTTTTGCCAGATACAAAACTTATCTAGATTGGTTAGAAATCAAATACATAAGAGAAAATCTCAAACTTGTTTAAATCATTTTTGTAAATAAACACAATGTATGGAGCCTTTGTCTCAGTAATTTACGCCGGGTGCAGTTAATGACCCCCATTATCAGTTGCGACGAGGAATAAATAGACCACTGGTCAACCAGACATGTTCCTGTAAAAGTTTTAAACAATTGTAAATATAACCGTCTTTATTTGTCTAAAACGTACATGTATAAAATTATTAGAAATATATTATGCACCAGGCAATTATTGTGATAGAGATCTTGTTCTCATCTCTGTCTGAGGTGTTACGATCTCCTCGCAGCCAAGTTTCGAACCACAAAGAAATACAAAAAAATCCGATAGTAATTCTGCACGTGTTAAAGCAGCTCCAAATAGATGACTTCTGCCTTATGAATATAAAGCAAGACTTTGCTTGCATTTGCATTGATATGTACTATTACTTCAGACTATGTGTATCTAGGACAAAAAGGGTAACATTCCCGGACGACTGTGAATATTGTTAGACGAGGCGAGACAGGTAGACCAGTAGAAAGGTAGAGAAGTAAACAAGTAGACAGTTAGACAGGTAGACAGGTAGACTGTTAGACAGGTAGACAAATATACAGGTAGACAGGTAGACCGGTAGACAGATAAACAGGTAGACAGGTAGACAAGTAGACAAATAGACAGGTAGACAGCTAGACTGGTAGACAGGTAGACAGGTAGGCAGCTAGACAGGTAAACAGGTATACAGGTATACAGGTAGACAACTAGACAGGTAAACAGGTAAACAGGTAGACATGTAGACAGCTAAACAGGTAGACAGGTAGACAGCTAAACTAGTAGACAAGTAGACAGGTAGACCGCTAGACAGGTAGACAGGTAAACAGGTAGACTAGTAGACAGGTAAACAAGTAGACAGGTAAACATGTAGACAGGTAGACAGCTAGACCAGTATACAGGTAGACAGGTAGACAGCTAGACAGGTAGGCAAATAGACAGCTAGAAAGGTAGGCAGGTAGACAGTTAGACAGGTAGACAGGTAGACAGCTAGACAGGTAGACAGGTAGACAGCGGGACAGGTAGACATTTAGACTGGTAGACAGGTACACAGCTAGACAGGTAGACAGGTAGACAAGTAGGCAGGTAGACAGGTAGGCAAATAGACATGCAGACAGGCAAACATACAGACAGACAGCCAGACAGGCAAACAGGCAGGCAGGCAGGCAGGCAGGCAGGCAGGCAGGCAGGCAGACAGGCAGGCAGGCAGGCAGACAGACAGGCAGACAGACAGGCAGGCAGACAGACAGGCAGGCAGACAGACAGGCAGGCAGACAGACAGGCAGACAGACAGCGGGACAGACAGACAAGCAGGCAGGCAGGCAAACAGGCAGACAGACAGACAGACAGGCAGACCGACAGGCAGGTAAGCAGACAGGCTGGCAGGCAGGCAGACAAGCAGACAGGCAGACAAACAGGCAGGCAGGCAGGCCGACAGACAGACAGATAGACAGGCAGGCAGACAGACAGACAGACAGGCAGGCAGACAAACAGGCAGACAAGCATTTATTCAAACAGGCAGGCAGACAGACAGACTATGCGTATCTTAGACAAAGAGCAACATTCCCAGACTCCTGTGTGGTTGGGCTCGGCATTTGCAGTCGTCCGTTAAGCTTTTCGTCTTAGATACACATAGCTTGCCTGCCTGCCTGCCTGTCTGCTTGTATCCCTGTTTGTCTGCCTGTCTGTTTGCCTGTCTGCTTGTCTGCCTGTCTAGCTGTCTACCTGTTTATATGTCTTTTTGTCTATTTGTCTACCTGTTTACCTGTCTAGCTATCTATCTTTCTAGCTTTCTACCTGTCTACCTGTCTACCTGTCTACTTGTCTACCTGTCTAGCTGTCTACCTATCTCGCTGTTTACCTGTCTACCTGTCTACCTGTCTACCTTTCTACCTGTCTACCTGTCTAGCTGTCTAGCTGTCTAGCTCTTTACCTGTCTACCTGTCTAGCTGTCTATCTGTCTACCTGTCTACGGCTAATATACTTGTGACAATAATGAAAACGAATGTAGCAATAGAACTTATTACAACTAAAAATATTATAAGACAGTCTAGCTGCCTACCTATCTACCTGTCTACCTGTCTACTTGTCTACCTTTTTACCTGTCTACTTGCTTACCTGTCTACCTGTTTAGCTGTATATCTGTCTACCTATCTACTTGTCTACCCGTCTACCTGTCTCTCTTCGTCCAACAATATTCACAGTCGTCCGGGAATGTTACGCTTTTTGCCCTAGATACACGTAGTGTAAAGTAATCGCACATATCCATGCAAATGGAAGCAAAGTCTGTTATATTCATAAAGTAGAAGTCATCTATTTGGCGCTGTTTTAACATTTGAGGTATTTCTTCTAACAGGGTCTGCACATTAATGTCGGCTAGTTCTACTTTGTGCAGAATTACTATCGGATTTTTGTTATATTTCTTTGTGGTTCGAAACTTGGCTACGAGGAGATCGTAACACCTCAGACAGAGATGACAACAACATCTCTAGCACAATAACTGCCTGGTATATAATACATTTGTAATAATTTTATACATTTAGGTTTTAGAAAAATAAATACAATTATATTTATAATTGTTTAAAACCGTTACAGGAACATGTCAGGTTGACCAGTGGTCTATTTATTCCTCGTTGCAAATGATAATGGAGATCATTTACTACATCCGGCGTAAATTTCTCAGACAAAGACTCCATACATTGTGTTTGGTTACAAAAATTATTTAAACAAGTTTGAGATTTCTCTTTTGTATTTGATTTCTAACCAATCTAGATAAGTTTTTTATATGGCAAAAATAAAACTGTTATAATCATATTAATTTTTGTTCCCATCATATTGGCACAAGAATTCAATGTGCCATACAAAATGTGCACATTTTACACAAGTGGTATGGCGATAACCAGTAATCGCTGTACTGTCTTTTAATTATCACATCTGCTGTCTGGGGCTGTACAAACCTGTAAAAACCTGTTGAAACCATCCCCGTCACCATCTCAACTTTTTTTTTGTTTTATTAAGATAGAAATTAAGTTAGGTAATAAACTTCTGCATGTAATTTTTATAGATTAAAATAAAGGACTTTTATTTTAATATGTGTTTTATTTCATTAATATATACATCCTATTTATCCCTAAGCGAAGCAGGACTTAACAGAGAGTAAGAAGTCCCGAGTGGTGTAGCTTGAACAAGCGTCCACGTCCGATCAGCAGAGTTAAGCAACGCTGTCTCTGGTCAGAACTTGGATGGGAGTTCCACGACTGCATCTCTCGGCGCCTCGTGGTACGGCTATCACGGAAAAAAGTTGGTCCCGGCGGTCATACAACATCATGACAGTCGTTACTGGGGTTGGAAGTCCTCATAACTGCACAGCGACGCCTGTAATTGGCCTAACGGCTGTTGGCTGAGTGCAAATTAAATAAATAAATAAATAAATCTATGTGTTTTATTTCATTAATATATACATCCTATTTATCCCTAAGCGAAGCAGGACTTAGCAGAGAGTAAGAAGTCCCGAGTGGTGTAGCTTGAACAAGCGTCCACGTCCGATCAGCAGAGTTAAGCAACGCTGTCTCTGGTCAGAACTTGGATGGGAGTTCCACGGCTGCATCTATCGGCGCCTCGTGGTACGGCTATCACGGAAAAAAGTTGGTCCCGGCGGTCATACAACATCATGACAGTCGTTAGTGGGGTTGGAAGTCCTCATAACTGCACAGCGACGCCTGTAATTGGCCTAACGGCTGTTGGCTGAGTGCAAATTAAATAAATAAATAAATAAATCTATATAAGGTTTAAGCCCAGCTGATTGCTTAAATTTTAATATTCTATAGATTTTTACAATTTTTAGTCCTTAACTTACAGCTTGCTGCAGATTGCGGTAATGTATTACGTAGTTTTGTTTTTTAAATAATGTGGTTGCCAATTTTGATTGCTTCGATGTTGGTGGTGTATAATGGCCAAGATATAGAGGCAAATCTTTGTGAAGTTCAAATAAGTGTTGA
Source organism: Agriotes lineatus (assembly GCA_940337035.1). Classification (NCBI taxonomy): domain Eukaryota; kingdom Metazoa; phylum Arthropoda; class Insecta; order Coleoptera; family Elateridae; genus Agriotes; species Agriotes lineatus. The sequence continues at coordinate 5,125 of CALNHX010002950.1, read as the reverse complement.
GGATATTCTAAATGAATTTCATAAATATATCATGTTTCAAAATTTTTCGGAGTACTTAAATGATCAATATTATGGATAACAAAATCATTTATCCATTCAAACCCTCCATACGGTAGATATTTAGACATCCCGGCTCCGTACGTGATATTAATATCTAAATACATGTTATATGATTCAGGATCGGTTTCTACACATTTTTCACCCATATATCGATTATTAGCTATAGCGTATCGATTCGAACACTGTGCTAACCTTCCTCTAATACCCTTCTCTATGAACAAAAGCTGATCTACATCTGTCAGCAGCTCAAGTTTAGCTTTAGTAGTTTTTAACATTGCTTGAAATGCCAATCCCGGTGCCGTGTAAAAATGCAGAGCATCTAATCCATACGTTTTCATACAATTTTCTCTGAAATTCTTAAACACATCGGCTAAGACCAGAACGTCAACAGTAAGATACATATCCGCATACTAACCCAGAGTTTGCATATTAAATGTGTTCCAAACACGCAGTGGATGTTTATAATTTTCGTCTGAAATGGCTGTTCCATACAGCTGAATAAAAAATTACGTTTTGTCTGGAAGACTTTTATCATTCAGCTTTTCAAAACTGTGTAGATGGTCGTAGGAAAAGATATGCTTACGTAGTAATAATTAAAATTCTTCGCTCTTGCAAAATTTGTGTGTAATAGTTTTTAAATTATTCGGTAAAATGAATGACAATTGTTCTAAACTGCTAGCCATAAATCGAAACGAGTCTAAAAATCTAAAATCAATATTTGTACCATCCACATGCTTTGTAAATGATATATGTTTGTCCTTATTTATAGGTAACAATTTAATATCTCCCATAATCAGTTTTGCCAATGGTTTTATAATAAAATGTCCATCATAACCGCTGAGATTATGAAAGAGAACGGGAATATAATGTGCATCTTTATAGTTAAGATCGCAGTGTTGATGGGCACTACCTCATCATCTGACAGATGAGTATGTCTGATGATTGTGATCACGTACACGCACGTCTTTATCGGTGAAAGGTTTATTACAAATGTAACAGTATACCGATTTTTGAAATGATTCGTTTTCTTGTTGGCTAATATTCATAGCTTTGCATTTATTAGTATACTATTTACTTGATATGCTATAGATTGTAATTCTTTTACAAACCAGTCAATACAGTCGGCACCACGATATATATTAGATCGAGATGAACTATCGTCATATGAACATTTTAAATAATATGCAGTGCTAAATGGAACATGTTTTTGATAATTTTCGACATTTTCGGAAACAACATTCTGTTTTTTCTCTAAAATACACTCCATGTCTGCGTAGATTGAAAATGGTACTTTTTTCTGATATCTATAGTCTTTAAATTCTGTCGTTGTACCTTCTTCAGGCATTCTAATTTTAGCTTCATTTACACTATTACAATTTCTAATATGATTTAAATGTGATTCTTTAGTTACAAGATGATTTAAACAAATATCCCATATTAAACTTTGAGTTTTTCTCTTATGCAGGTGATTTTTAATTAACCTAGATAAGTTTTGTATCCAGCAGAAATGAAACTTGTTACAGGATTAATTGCTTATTACGACCCCTAACGGTTGTTCGCAATATCGCTCGCCCGGCGTGTACCCTCCAGCCCAAATGCCTCGGCTAGAAAACTCGGTCGGGAGGGGGGGGTCACATTCTAGGGTATAATTCAGGGCGAGATACCACGAAAGGGGTGATTGATGGCAAAGATGTAAAGGTTAATTGAAGGGCGCCACGACCTTTGAAGGTGTTATGTTTTATCGTTAACTGACAACCGGCCAAAAGCCGAAAACCAATCGCAGTAGCGTCGTGTCGTACCCCAAGAGGCGCTCCCATGGCACTGGCGTTTACACCTACCTTGCTGGTGTCTTTCCTCCAGTTGCTTTTGCCCTGTACAAAAGAATACATACACAGCGCGACAAGAACCTCAATTCTCGTTAGTTATAACAAATACACATCTATTTGAAATAAAAAGCAATACGTAACTTAAAAATGGGCACTCTATTACCACAATATATATACAAGCCAGCAGGAAATTTGATCAAATACCAAGTGCTAAAACTCGGAAACAATAATCGCTGAGTGCCAAGAAAGCGGCATGTCCGCTTACATAATGGTCACCTAGGTCTCGGAATAAGCTTACTTAATAGCCTAATGGCCTACAACAATTCCAGGAGCAAGGCTCCCGTTTAGCTTATGCTGAAGGCTTATATTGTAAGGTAAATAATGGCTCGGGCGGTTAATACACGGCCCACAAATAACATACACGATAAGTTGAGAGTTCCAAAACTTCACACGCCACTTAAATATGCGCGACACACTGTATAAAACTACTGTTTCAATACCTTAATTCATCGATAAGGCTCCAAGCAACTATGTTGTTGATGCAGCGGTGCCGGGAGATCTCGACTTGGGTATTCTGCGACGCTCTTGGCAATGCTCTCGAACGAAAAGGGGTTGTGATACTTCCACAAGAACTACAAGGGTTGATAGGGGCGTCCGATCAACTGGCTCGGAGAATTGTGGCAGCGAAATCCTTTGTTGAAGAAGCAAGGATGGGCTACACGACAGCGTAATTCGGACTCTCTCGAGGGACGCCCTTGACGCAGCGTTATTTTAATCATTGCAGCATGCGGAAAACTTTCCATCGCTGGGCATCTCACTTCTGCCTATATAAAAAACCTATTGTTCGCTGTTCCAAATTGCACCACCCAAATATCAGCGCAGCAAAGCACGGGACTTCCCCGGCCGGGTTCTCGCAGGTCAGGCGCCAAAATCTGATATCTTATAAGCATTAAAAGTCTCGAACGTTTTAAATTAAAGACTAAACGCAAACTCCATCTGCAAGCGATTTGTTAAGTCACTAGCGGGATTTATGTACTGTGACAACGGGTTACAGCGTTCACTTCTGTGCTGATGCAAATGCCCTATTTAATGCATTTATACGATAGATGTCGGTACCTAGCCTGCCAGTAAATCAAGGAGTTAGACGAAAAGGGGAAAGGCGCCCAATGGCTTAAAGTTTGCTGCGATACACGGGAGTAGAATTGGGAAATATAGATACGTTTTTAACGAAAATCGGGAGTCTTAACAAACTGCCCCTTACCGTTGGATATCATTAATAAATGTATAGCATCTTTATTAATTTGAGTATTTTTACTAATATATATTGGTAATACTGCATTTTTACCAAATTTGTTTTTTCTTTCTAGCGTATAACCATTTATACGTAAATCATTCATTGTTTCAAATTTTGATATATCTTTTAATTTCATTGGAAATTCTAGTCCCGAGTACTTTAAACCTTTGCTAAAATGCGGATAGGTAGATATTCTATCAGAACTTTTATCTGCAGAATATAATGCTGACACTACTGACCACACAAAACAATATTCATCATCATTTTTACGTTAACTACAGCCTTTTTATTTTTAATATTATGAGATAACTCAATATAGCCACCTACTGTTAATGGCGTGTAATTATTTATATTTACTTAAAAATGTGCTATCTCGAGCAAACTCCAACCTGAATCCCGTTCTTGAAAATCTTCTAATTTTGTCAACAGTTTATTTTCCACATAACTCTCATACCATTGTTTTAAATTAGTACCAGAATCAATTTTTTTCATTTTTAGTAGCAAACGTTTTTAAACTATCTGGCCACTACTAGGTTTTATAAAATATGCGCTGAATATTACATTAGCTTTAAACATTAAGTTATTTTTAATAATTTGTTTTACTTTTATTGATAAACTTCTCTATGCTTTTGAAAAAAATTCTTTAGGTTTTTTGTAACCTAAATTTACAATCATACCTGTCTTTATTCGGCTATTAAAACGCGATTCTACATCTTCCCACACTCACTTATTCTTTTGCTGCTGACCACTCCCTACACCCACCCCCTTCTTTACTAATTTAGTTTTTAATTTTTTTAATAATTGCCGTTGTTCCTTTAATAAACTTAAATTTGTTTCTAACTTGAATGCATTTTCATTTTTAAGCAATGCTTACGGATAAATCGACTAACAATTAAAATGGTTTTATTTGCTAGTTTAGCCCATTTGTCAGCCTCATCACTATATATTATAATCCTTAATGCGTCTCTGATTGTTTTTATTGAATTTAAGATTAATTTGGTAATGCTATCTGTCCCAGACATGTTCGAATGGGTGCTGTTGGAATACTGACTCTTACAGACAGCCGAGCCGGTTTATTTTTTCATCGCCAGACACTGATAATGAGGGTCATTAACTACATCAGCAAAAATTTCCAAACAAAGGCTCCATTCAATTATTTTTTACAGTTGTGCTGATTTTTCTCAAGCAAAGGCTTCAATGTTCAATTATTTTTACTAACCTAGAACATTTTCAAAGAACCTCTAGACAATAACATCCGGTTTATCTGATTCAGCAAAAAATTTTCTAGACAAAGACTTTATTCAATTATTATTTTAGCGGTCGTGCTGATTTTCAAACAATGGCTTCATTGTTCAATTGCGCACACAATAGCATCCGGTCAGACGTCCACATCTGCAGGTCTCGAAAAGTCTGCATTCCCAGACGATGACTCAGATCCGGTTGAGCTTGGAAAAATTCTGATAAGCGAGAGAGAATCTTGTAAAAATTTCAAAATTAGACTTTTAGTCCCAAAAATGTATCGTGAAAATTTTGTTTTTCTACATGACCTTGACCTCACCACCTTTTCCTCCCTTGAAAGACATTCCATCCAGTTCGTCGACAAGTTTCAAACCTGGGATCAGTTCTTAGCCAAGCTTGAAACCTGAGTCCAGATCTTAGCCAAGTTTCAAACCTGCGCACACTGCGCCCCCTGGTGGCGGTGCGCCAGTATCCCTCTAGCTACACTATTTGCTCTCAATGATTTACGGTCTTCATTATCATAAAATTCTCTTTGCCACAAATGGCAAGTCATCTATTTCGATACGTCGGGTGGAGCGAATTAGTTATCGCAGTATCTTGCAACTAAAGGACTAATTAAATTTAATTCAACCCTGATGTTCAGCCATCTACATGATGTCAAAATCCAAAACTTAGCAACAGTGTGTTGTCAGTCGTACTATGCTGT